>JASCZW010006246.1:0-104196 GCA_034211315.2 Aedes japonicus
AAGTATGATCATATTAATTCTTTAATTTCATTAATCTTTTTATATTTTTTTCGGAATTAGAAAACCAATATTCCTCGATGAATTAAAGAAGTAACTTTATAAAAATTCTCTTTGAAAATACAGTGTATTGAAGTCAAGTGTATGACTACTAACGCGATCAATTATGAATCATAATTTACCCACGTTCGAGAAATCATAACCTACTTGCTCTGATTCGAGAGCCAAATAAAGGATAGGGATTTGCCGGTTTATTATTATGTAAGAGTGAAGTATCTATTGAATGACACATTAACTATACAAAAGAAGTTATCAATTAAATTAAATTATTAGGAATAATAGCTGCTTGTCTACTACCTAATACCTCCACTATTGGTACCGGACGCTTAACGCACAATGCCTGTCAATATAAAAATATTATATTTTTTCTGAAAAGCTTTCATAGTCGTTTTCTTTGCCCACGAATCACTGCATGGGCAAATGCCAGTTCCGCCTCGAATGGTTAAAAACCAAAACTCCAATGACGTGTGACTGCTGCAAATGGGCCCGTAAGCGGTGTAGTGAAGGCGTAAGAAGCGTTTTGTACATTGTGTAACAAAACGTTCACAATGAAATAAAGGCTTCCAAGCGATCGATCAACATTCCGAATACCACAAAACATAAGGCGGGCGTGGATAGCTGCTTAACGGCTCGAGATCAACTGAGAATTTTGCAGTTGTGCACCTGGATACTGATCGCACCAGGAGCCGGTCCTGCAGAAAATGTCTCGGCCAGCCGGCGGTTGGGAAGTTGCGGATGTTGAACCACGCGAGATGACGGCAACTAATACCAGAACTCATATGGGTCCTGAAGATGCATCGCATCCGAGTTTTCCCTGCCGTTTCCTAGTGGTGGTATCCGAGATACATTCAATGCAATGTTTCCCAGCAACGCAGTTCCCAGCGGGTTCTCGCCAGATGCCAAACCAGTTCGGTATCTGGTATCCGATGCGTGGCGTACCGCATTTTTCGAGCAGCACAGCCGGAGACAGAAGCCCGCGATTGTCTTCTTACGTTGTGTTATGATGGAGACAGCGAATTCTGCGGGGCGGAAGGAACTACAAAGCGATCATCGATATGTGGTCCGAACGAAGTCGCAGATTCGTGTCAGCTCATTTTGCAAACATTTTTCATCGGTTCGCGCTCAACTGAAGACGTATTCTACAGAAACTAGATGCAGCACTGCATAATGCTGGCGCACCGAGGAAGAATCTGTTAATCCGCTTGGCAGTTCGCTTCTATGCGGGGCATTTATTCTAATAGTGGCATACAAATCATTGTTAAATATTTGACGTAATTGCAAAGACATGACTTTGAATAGGGAAGATATTTTTTTAAAAATGCGTGGATCATAACTTGATGAATTCTGCGCTTGAGATGGTTGGGGTGTATGTGACAAAATTGAAGTTTCGAGAAAATGGGCTTCAAAAGTAAGAAATTTTTTTCCATACAAATTATGGGACTACTGAAAATAGATTTTTCTAGAAATTCTTCAAATTTTTCTATCAGCACGTGAGAAAAAAATCTAAAAATAGCGGAAAGATGCTCGGATGTAGAAACCAAATTGTTTTTGCTGCTGCGTAGACTGCCACGGCCGTTAAAAATCACATTCCAAGTGCTAAAAATAGCGTTAGAAGCTTGATATCTATAGTACTTTTGGGATATTTAGCTTAATATCGACCAAGATGTCACTTACACCCCTTTGTAGGGGCCCTCACTAATTAGATAAATTTCTCTTTTTGAGACAATCATACCTTTTGGAACATAATTATACTGCTCACAAATTACCTTACTCAACATATCTTATCAACTTCTATTACAGGCAGTGACAGACCCAACGTGAACAAGAAGATTGAACGGCTAATGAATGATCACACTGCTTGACGAACGAAAAAAGTCGCTGTTGAATATTGGAACTTGTAATATTCACGCGCTTCGCAACGCCTTCAAAAGGTATCGAAGAGTTGGGGACCTACCGCATCGGAACTTATCATTGCCGTATATTACTTTTTTCAAAGGATGGCCGTTAAGGTTAAGAAGATTTTGAGAAAGTGCAGGCTGAACTGAGATTGCCCACTAACGGTTTCATCAAACACGTTTCCTCTCGGTGGTTGACGTTGGAAGAATCAGCGAATAGAATCATTCAACAATGGCCGGCATTGGTGAAATATTTTACCAGCTTCGTTCTAAGAAACGCGCTGCGTTAACAAAACACCATACTATGGCAGGATAATGAAATTTTTGAACAACCCGACCATGAAAGCTGAAGTACTGTTCGTAGCATCAAGTGCACGCATCTTCACCAGGTTTGCTGGTAAGTAATACCTATCTTAATAAATCTAGTTGTCGATCAAGAATCAGGATCGGATTCAGATCCATGTGAAACATCATCTCAATCTAATAAATCATTCAATACAAAATGGTAAATTTGTTGAATAGAAACAGTGTAAGGGGTTTTACGTAAATAACTGAAAGGTATTCGATATTATATACTATTTATTCCATTAAATGGGTTCTTTAAATATGCCTCCTAGGGGCACGTAATGTCGTGACATGCGGACCGGTGCGCCGGATTTAAAGTACAAGCATTGTACTTAATGTAATTAATCTCGTAATTAATGAACTTTAAAGTTGGACTGAAAGTAATTAAAAATATTTTTCTGTACTGAACGTAATTAAAATACTGAAGATGTAATTTAAGGTACTGATAAGTACAAATATTGGACTTTAATTACGAAATTACGACTGTAATTAATGTACTTAATAATAGAGTACGGCGTAATTAAAGTACTGAAAGTTGTAATTAATGTAATTAATTTTTGCCTGCGTCGGATTTAAAGGTTGTGCGTGCCCCTCGTATGCCTCTTCGATGTCTGGTAATCAAATCAAAACATTCGCCATATACCTATATTATATTCAAAAATATAATAAACTAATTTATTAATGCAATTAATGTAATAAATAACTAGATTCTTCCTCTTTCTGGCATTACATCCCGATTGGGACAGAGCCTGCTTCTCAGCTTAGTGTTTCTATGTGCACTTCCACATTTTTATTCACCGAAAGCTTTCATTGCCAATTATACCATTTTCGCATTCGTATTTCGTGTGGCAAGCATGATAATACATTATGCCCAAGGAATCTAGAAAACTTTCCAACACGACAATTTCTTGGACCAGACCGAGAATCGAACCCAGACACCTTCAGCATGGTCTTGCTTTGTAGACACGCATGTTTCCGCTGAGCTAAGGAAGGACCCTAAATATAAGCTTGATTATATTTCTATTTCAACAAAAAATGCAGTTATAGCTGCGGGTCTCAAAATAAAACAATTGAATTTTAAAATCTGTTACAATGAAGCTTTCATTCGAGCAATACAAATAAATTGTTTTCTAGTTGCTTAATTACAAGTTGTTGTCACGGCAAACGTTGTATTTCATCAAATAAAATAAAATTAATGATTCAAAATTGATAAGCTAGTTGTCGAATTAGTTTGGAATATGTACTTCAGTGCATTTATTTTGATTGTTTTTTGTCTTTTCTTTCGGGTACGATTGCTGTGATACTTGAGTACTTGTTACTTGTTGTTTACAAGTCTGTTGTTTGTCCTAAATTTCTTGAGGAGTAGAACCGTGCGTATTTTTGAAGAAATTTATTAGATTTTTTATTTCTTTATTATAGTGACTTTCAGGAGGCTGGTTCGTCAATTTATTAGACGAATAACGGGAAAGCAGGGAAAATTTCTCAAGTAAATCCCGATAAGAAATTCCAAGGAATCAGGTATCCCCGAAAAAAAAGTGGATAGAAAAACAATTCCACGAAGATATTCTTATGCACTATTTAGAAAAATTCTAGAAGATCTTAGCAAGATTTTTTAAAATTGATAAATGAATATCGGCTTAGATTTCTAGAAAATTTTCAAAAAGCTTCGGGTAAGAACTCAAAAACTTGTTTGCCAAGAAAACTTCGGAATAATCCCACACCGAAATTCCTAATGAATTGTATATACATTTCTTAGAGAATCCCTTCTAAATTCTGAAATTTATTTATTCTTGTGTGAAATGAATTGAGTTTATAGTATTCATCCTAAGTTAATACCAAAACTTAATACTAGTTGACCCGACAAACGCCTCAAAAAGAAAAAGCAATGGTGTTATTTTATAAAGTTTTGTATTTTTCTTTCCGATATTTTCATCAGTGAATGTTTCTGCACCGCACACTAGATCATTTGTTCTCTAGATCTAGCTTTCCTCTCAAATTTTTAACTTTTAGCTTATTTTTTATTTGCTTTTAGTTTATTTTCCTATTATGTAAACACTGTAGAGGTTGCTGAAATATGGTTGTATAGGTGATGTGTTTTCATCGTAAACTGATTTTGTTATAGTAAATGTGTACGATGACAGCAAGGATTTTCTATGCAGAATGTTAAACGTTTTTCGATTTATTCGCAAAGTCGGCTCAAATCGATGCATCCATTCGCGCGGTAAATCGTGCAAAAAAATTCTAGGTGCATTGTTATTATATACTATAGATCCTTAAAAATATGGTACTCTAAAAACAATATGATGAGAAAAATATTGATAAGTAATAAAATCATTGAAGTAGGGGTTATATTAGTCTCAAAGATTCAAAATGATTTCAGTGATTTGATATAATTACTATACATACCTTTACGTTTGAATTGATACAATTATATTTTACCTTTAAAATCCATAGTTCCAAAACTTATACTACACGAATCTATTTGTAGGTTTCTTCCAGAGAGAAGAACCACTTATCCATCTATTGTATTCTGAGCTCGAACGGTTGGTACGTACCATCGTGCAGCAGAACCTGTAAGTCAGATGTGTGGCTGCTAGCACATCACTTCACACGGATATTTTGATAATATTGAGAACCTGCTGCCTTTCGAAAATGTTGTTGTTGGAGATGATGCAATGACCGAGCTGAAAACAATGAAGGATATTGACAAACTCAGCTTCTTGAACAAGGTCAGAAAACATTATGTTGCTGCTGGTAAGCACGTTATCAAAAAGTCTGGTTTACAAGAATATGTTCATCAAATACTGCCAATGCCTCAATCCATCAGCACCCGACGTCAACCGAAGTTCGAAATATATCTTGCAAGTGGCCAAGTCCTTGCCGGTAGAAATTAACTACGATTTACTCGTCGACGAATGGAACCTTCTGAAGCTCGAGGTGGTAAGGGGAGAAAGCGATATCGGCAGAATTGATGACTACTGGAACACATTTTTTGTTTTAAAAACAGCCGGTGGTGTACAGAAATATCCATTGGTCTCCAAGGTAGTCAAAGCGGCTTTGGCAGCTTCCCACGGCAACGCCGATGTTGAGCGAGGTTTCTCGGCATCCGGCAGGATCCTTACGGAATATCGGGCTTCAATGTCTGAAAGGACATTGAATGCGTTCATGACGGTCAAATCCGCAATGCGAACGTTTGGAAAACAACCGCATCTGGTTCCAATTTCAAAAAGAACTGCTCATGATGGCGCATAAAGCTTACGCAAACTATAAGCAGTATTTGGAGGATGAGAGGCGGAAGAAAGTAGCTGAAGCGGATGAGAAATTGAAGAACAAAGAGCGGAAGGACGCAGAGAAACAAACATTAAAGCAGATGAATAACCTGAAAGTATCTATTGAGAAAAAGAGGAGGAACTGAAGGAACTACGGAAAGAAGAGGAAAAGAAAAAGCAAACTGCATGATAGGTATGCTTACAACAACCAAGAGTAAACTTAAAATTGTGCAGATCTAAATAAAAAAATATTTTTTACAGATTGTTTGCAGAAGCCAACTGCCGCCTCAAAAAAGCGATTGAGAAACGTGACATGCAGGAGGTCGTGTTAAGCTCAGGCAATGCTGGAGGGCGTTTCTACGGTGCGCAAGCAACAGGCCACACAGAAAAGGGCCGCGGATCAATGCAGAAGATATTGTAGCGAAAAAGAAGGGTCGCCTAATTACCAGCTTTTTCAGCAAGAAAGCTGACAAATAGCAGAACAACATACTGATGGTCCCCATTCAGTATGTGGTCGAACTGGACGGCCAAAGGGGACCACAGCCTATGTCTGTCGACCAAATAAAGTTCATTTTAGTTGTCCATTTTAATATTCGGAAGTCTTTTTTATGGTCACTATTTAGTCACTATTTGGTCACTATTTCTAAGATTTTAGTCACTAAAGTCACTATTATTTCCCTATAAGTCCGCTACGAGCCCTGTTATCAGTTCAGTAATGAATGGCTGAAAGAGTAGCAGAGTATGTGTGCTAGGTCTATAGCGCTTGGCTCAAGTGACTTGGGCCGTTTTGAAAAATAAATTATTGGGCACGAATCTTACAAACAGATTGAACACAACACACAGTGATCAAAGAATGAATGCCGTAATTATTATGAAAGATTGCTTAGAAAAATTTTGATAATGATTCATAATAATGTTACATGCACTAAACATTTACTTTTTAGTACATTTTAGTACAATATATTGGAAATCAGGACATTAGAAAACACATTGAGGGTTATTCCGAGAGTCAAAGTGACGTTTGTCACTTAGTGAAGTGAGAAGAGTCACCTGCAGTGACATGACTCTCCATTTGATTTGCCCAGGCGAGTCACATCACTGTAGGTGACTCTTCTCACTTCACCAAGTGACAAACGACATTTCAGAGGGAAATACCTTTTTAACTAGTTCTATTTTTTGTATCAACCAAAATTGTTTATTAATACTGGCCAAACATTACGTACGAAAAATTGAAAGTCAGGAGGTTTTTAGGGATGGAACCAATTTCGGAGTCAATTTAATTGTTGACAGGAATAAAACCCAATTATATGATATATGATGATTGCCAAACATATCTATGAATATAACCAACAACTAGTTCGGCATAATTAATTTCGTAGAATCTCATTAGACTTTACTGTCTTACACATTTTAGTTCGTCGTATGAGTCATGCAACGCCTTATGCATAAATGAATATTCGCACACAGCATGCGAAGGCCACCATCAGCTGGCGTTTGTTGACAAACGAAAGAACTACTCGCTCCGGATGCTTTGAATGAAAATGACGGATTGTGTTGCTCAGATCATAGGTTGCCTACTCTTAGGTGCATTTGAGTCGACTGCGCACCTGGTTTTCGGTCCATCCCTGCAGACTTATTGATCTGCTATTTGGATGAGTGTCGGGTCACACACACCAGGACTCTTTTTTCCTTGGCTGGAATGGTTCAGGCTACATTGCGTACAAATTTCATCAACTTGATTTGATACTGATCGGACTCTTGCGTTGGTCTCAATAAATGGAATGCTCGTTTGACAGAAAACACTGAATGAATTAAGCTTTCGCAGAGTTTCTGTGACAAACATCAATATGGGTCATGAGTGAACCTCAAGCTGTCTTACAGCAGCATTCATTGTTTGTAGTGCAGGTATGAAAATGACACATGTGGTTCTGCACGCTCGTTTGAAGGTTCTCAAAATTGAGTGAAAAATCACTCAATTCAATTAAAACCGGACCTACCCTAAATTGAGTAAATAAACCAAAACACAATTTTGAGTAAACTGTATATATATTTTAATTAGAGTTAGTCTTACTCATTTTCATAAATTTAAAATGTTAGTGAAATGAGTAAAAGTTGAGCAAAATAATTTAAATCATTCCGTTTTCTCTTTTAAATTCAAATACTAGGAATTAAGAAACTTTTAGCGCATTCAAATATATTCCAGCTTTATTCATTTGGATTAGTTTATATATTTAACAATATGACTAGCCAATCAAGTCATTCTTGGTCTTCCGCATGAGCTGCTTCTTTAAATGAGGCGGCAAGTCTATTGACTGTCTGTCTTGTGCTATGGTTTAATGTTTTATACAGAACGATGGCCATAAAATCGATTAACATTATAAGTTCGCTGGGAATTTTTATTCCGAATACGGGGAAACTTCTAAAAAATAAATCAATGGCGTGAATTGATGTTTTTGCTTCCACATAGACTTGATTGTTAATCACTAAATAGAGCCTTCCCACACCCATGGGTTCGGCAACGCATGCGATGTGTGGTTGGGGAACGCTGTTCAGTGAAGCAACGTATTCCACCAATGCGTTTTCTGAGGGCTGAAATGTCGTAAAATAAACGTAATTAATATTACTATTAACGAATAAAATTTTCTTACCGTTATCCAGTAAACTAAACGATCGTTTCTTGGCGGACTCACCATTACCGTCCGACGAATGCCACGAATAGGCATTTTGTCGTTAATCCTGAGTAAGGCCCGGATGTATACTGAAAAAAAGCAATAATCCCATTGCTACAGTACGTAACTCAAATGAAGAAGGGAAGTGCGTTTACCATCCTTAACTTGAGCAAACTTATGGGGATAATATAAAAGACATTTAGATAAAACTCCTTTATAATCCGGGTTTGGATCAGAATTCGGAAATAACCTCGAAAACGTTTGGTAAATCTGAAAAATCGAATAAAATATCATCAGCTTTATTCAACATAACTAACCCACGAGTAAGTGTTACCAAAAGGCCCCTGAATGTAGTCAAATGAGGAAACATTTCCAATATTTCCGAGATGCTCTTCTTTTCTAATAAGAACATTTTGTGCAAAGGAAAGCAAGCTTCCATTTCACTGCAGATTTTTGCTTTATCCGTGGAATCAATTTCTCGGAGAGTTTGGGCTCGAGCAACAATGTCAGAGGATACTGATATCTGCTTACTCGGCATGCCTCGTTTGAATTTGTGCATTTCACTTGGTAGAGTTTTGACTACGTTCCTTATACGATGATATATCAGACCATTATGAGGACCCTTATCTAATCCACTATGACGCCAGAAAAAGACCCACTGCAAAAAAATGAAAACTTTCGTAAAGTAAACATCTGCATTTTACAATAAGAAAAAAATTACCTCATCTGGTGCACCTTGGGGTCTATCTTGATTACAGGTCAATTGTGGAAACAATGAAACAAGCTCCTGGCCTAAGAGTTCTTGCTCTTTTGCAGTAGGATAGCTTGAAATATAATGTTTCATTAAATATAAAAACAATTCTAGTACATATTATAATATTGATGTGTAGAAAACAATAATCGTTCAAATATTAGTTTTACTCACCTGTGACCATCAAAGATTCGCTTTTCCATAGCACGACAAGCAATTCTTGTAACAAAGCTGAGGCCATTCTTATCTGGGATTTTACCTTGATCCAAAATTGGCAACAAAATATTGAAACAGAATTTGTGATCTGCTTCAAATATTTGACGACATATCTAAAATATTAAATAAGTTTTTGAATAATGTTGGAATAATGATATTCTAACGTTTTTCTTGTTTTCCAGCAATAAGACATGGTTAACTATTCATTATAAGATATGGTTAACTTTTTATAATCAATTTCATTAAAAGATAGCTAATCACATATGAACAAACCTGTTTAGAAGAGCCTCTTTCGACCACGCTTCCAGCTTCATTTTCGTTTTCATCAAATGTCCTCAACTTCTCCGCGATTTTTAAAATCAAAACTCTGGGCCCTTTCTCGATTATCCCCATGTCGATGAGATCTTGCTCCTCTAGGAATATTAGCGAAGCGTCATTGATTTTGTGAGCTGTAAATATACAAATTCAAACTGATTGTTAATCCATGACGGGGATACATAATACACATAATATGTCATATTATATTATATCCTAATATGTGAATGTGAATTCCAATGAACATATTATTTTTCTTCAAATAATATACTTATGGTAAGTTCTGACCGGTATTAGGCTTAGATTAAGTCCTGATCAAGAATGTTTGGCTGCTAAGCAATCATTTCGTAAATCATTCAAACAGGGTCCGTAGATATTAATAATTTATTCGACTTGCTTCCATTAAGCAACACGCATTGGGTATTTAAAATTTTAAGTGTTAAGTTTCGATACATGGACGCGTAAGTTTTGTTTATCGTGTATAAAGCGTTAAATTAATTGTTGTTGTTTTCATACCTGTTCAGTTTTTTTTCATTTTAATTCAATGTTTGCATGTGTTTTTGCGTTGTTTTATCAATAATTCCACAAACTTAGAAGGTAATGTATTGTTTAATTCCAGGATTTGAAGTTACAAAAACGTTAGGTATTGCTAATATGACCATTTCTAATATTACAGTGATTTCTTCTGAACGTTATTCGTCAACTATGTGACTTGCTTCTGGATAGCAATATAGTGGATAGGAATATGAGTTGCTTAGTTCATTTATTAAATTGACTACCTGAATGGCCGACGGCTCCTTGTACGATTTACGAATTCTTTAATTCTAATCCTTTGACCATGGATCTTAGTGACCTCACTTTTGTACGATGCCCGTCAATACATTATGAATCAAAACCCGCTCGATAAAGAGTTATCAATCGCAAGTGTGTTTAACAATCAACAAAATATACTAAATGTTCTCCCTCAAACCGAAATCAAATGAAGTCCTCAAGCGTTTATAATTTTCATCTGCATAAAATGAATCTTTCATGGATTTAATTTACCTATATTTCATCATTACGTAATCGGCAGTTTCGCTGTAAACAATATTTCTTAACATATTAATCATCATTATATTTCACAACATAATATGAATCACTGATCACTCATTCAATTGCCATAATGCACGTTTCTTGTTATATTTTTTTCTTTGAAATCCGAACAATTTTATTCGTGTGCTTAACCTTATAGCTATGATATGCTTCGCAGAATGCAACACATTGTAATTCTTCAATTATAAAAGCTATGTTCTCGTTGTGCATTGCTATTATCTCCAAAACTCCATAGAACGCTGCTCCACACATTTTATACTTTACTATCAAATCCGGTCTAAAAAATGTACCATTTATCTGCATGTGTTTAATACTAGTTAAAACATCCGGAAAATCAAATAACAAGCTTCGGTATTTTGAAGCAATCTTGCTTATGTTGGTAGAGGATATAATGGTTATAGTCTCCATAGCATAGCTTTGATTAAGAATTGTATTAACTTGCCTTAGATTCAAACGTTTTGTGAGGCTAAATTTAAGATTCATAAAATTATTACATGTTTTTGCTTGCCTTTTTGATTCCTTGAACTTAGCCTCGTAAGGCATACATGAATGATATGCAACTGGCCCACCTTGACGTATGATTAACGGATAATGCGATAAGTGATGAATCTTATTGATCGGGTTAACCAGCGGAAAACATGCTTTGAAGAGCGTGAACAAATTTTGAATTTCAATTTCTAGATCTATTACTTGTTCATAAGTGATTTTGTTAGAAAAAGCATAGAAACAAATTTTTAGTAACGAACTTACTAAACATATGTAATCACTATAAGTACTCAATATTGCATTAAATATGAACAAAAAGGCTCTGAGCAAAACCCATGATTGAGCTGCGGATTGACTTATCGCGTAATTACGCGACTACAAACTCGCTACTGAAAAATTAGGCGATGGTTTGTCGCGTGTCTCAGCTATTCCATAATTGAAATCTCTAATTAGTCCATTAAGTTGGTCTATGGTTATGAGTTTCCGATAGATAACTAAATCCTTTAGAATCAATTTCATTACCATCATTCCTACTCCTTCCAGTACGTCGTGCATGGGATCGAATGTGAAATTTGAAGCAATGTTGAAATGCTTTAATAGATGCAATGCACATTCTCGAATTACCTCACACCTCTGACGGTTTTTTGGTGTTTGATGCAATTGCTTTCAAATCTGTTCGAATTGATTCTGGTGTTCTTAAGCAATATACATCTCCAAACGATCCCCTGATGTAATCAAATCTCGTGACGCGTAACACATACGGCAGAATAACTTGGACTCAGGTCCCATTAGTTCAAAAATGTCGTGGATCGCCTAGAGTGTCTCAATAACATGAACTAGAACAGCTCTAAAATATGATTTTACATCTAACTGCGATGTTAACATTGCTTTCCGATTCTAAACGTATAAGGTCTTTGATGAGTGGTAGTAGATCTTTGCATAATACGTATTTTTCAAGTCCTTTGTATGTACGGTCAATGTTAAGTAGATTCCGATCCGGATTAGAATTTACGACAGGTTGAAGTTTTCAATTTTGAAGCTTACATTGTGAGTTTTTTATTCCCCTTCGCGACTCCAATGCATTTAGATACTCCACGTCGTCGATGTGTATAGCCAATCGGAGAGCATTGGGATGAGAATTTAGGAACGGATGATTTTTGAAGTGCTCCCCATCCTTGAATTCCTGAAGAAACCCGTCTTGAGTAGTCTCATTTGCAATCGCCTCTCGCGCTTGATCATTTTGTAGAATCAATGCCAATGTGTCGATAATTGGTATATAATGTGCAGCGTGCTTAATCACTGTAGTGTTTTTTACAACCTTCCTAGGTTGTCCATGATCACGAGAAGGAATCTTCACAAACTTGGTGGTTTTCGTTCTTCCGATAAGTTCTTCTCTTGGAGTTGGTATTGCATATCCTGCAGTTCGTGATAAATAATTCATACTGCCCTGAGGTGTGCGAACATTAGAAAACACATCCGGCAGCTTAAATTTATTGATAATCTTCACGGCATCAACATCGTCGAATGGAATAGCCCTTTGTTTCAAATGCGATTTGAAGATCCCGAGATAGTAGTTTCCAGAATACTGAAGGTTGTCGCATGCATAAAGTCTTTAATTTTTGACTCCGGAAGCCCAACATCACAACGCATCTTCATCACGTACTGCTCCGCGAGTTGTGTCATCTCAGATGTAGAGACATAAGTTTCAAAGAACATCATATTTGTGATTCCAGAATAGGTTAGATCGTTTTCCACGGTCTGGATCGTTAGATTTGACCCTGAATTGCTTGGACGCTCCGGTAAGATATGTTCATTTTCATGTTCTTCTCCCAAATTATTGTCAAAACTGCTACGAGGGTGGATATCAACGATATGTCGTTTCAAATGCTTAAAGCGTTTATAGAGGGAACCGCACTCCGAACAAACAAATGGAACATTTGCGACATGGCTAGTGTTTATTTTATGAATAGTTCGGAAATGGGTTTTCAACTCGTCTATGTATCCAGTGACTATTTTACCACAATGTTGGTACAATGACAACGGAGGCCTAATTAGTATAAAACAAAAATTTTTTTTTTTTTATAATTACGAAAATGATACTTTTTTTTTTGGTATAATGGACGGCACAAGAAATTTGTGAGGTTACATCAACAAATCAACAATTACCTCTCAATTTGCGATTCGTTTCCGCATCCACCGCTGCTGCAATTTGTTCCATTTTTCTAATTTCTTTTCAACTTCTCAAATATTAGACGAATTAGATTTTCGCTTTGCTTCGCAAAAGCCACCTTGAATTATTTGAGTCGTTTCCTTAGCGTCGATACGAGCTGAAAACTCAAAATGAAAAACTGAGCTTTTTGTTTTTGGTTGAGTTGATGTTACTCAAATTCATAAATCCTCTTACTCATTACTTATAATTACTGAAAAATCGCACCCCTGGCCCAGATACACGAATTTGTCTACCGCCTCGATTCGATCAACGTCGATCCGCACTCGGGGTGGGAGGCTAACTTGGCAGAGGTTCGTGGCAAATCGGGCTTCTGAAATTCAAGGCAGTACCGTTGGTGCACACTGGTGACATGTTGCCGGGAGGAAAAAAACCCGTCGATATGGTCTCACGAGAAGTCAAAGCTGAAGATCTGATCAACAGTGAGCTTAGCATAAGCATTGAAGTTTGCACACCTCGTGGATGGAGCTACGACGAGGAGTAATTCGTTAAAGACATTGCTTGTCACCATGAAACAGATCCAGTTACGGATACGTTTCTTCACGCAATAATCTCCACGAAGACACTCCTCGATCGCTCACCTGGCCACGTCCATGTAACCGTTGAAGATAGGAAGGATTTGGTATTTACCTAAAGAAGACACGGGGAACCCACGTAGTCTTCAGTAAATACCAAAGCAAGAAGGAAATTAATAGTTGGAGAGAATAGTTGAACAGAATGCCCTGTTTGGTGTAGAGAGCAAACATTTATTCATAAATGGTCGTTGGGAGCATCTAGTCTAAGAAAGTTAAGTGATGCACCATTTCTCTTCCAACGGTTGGGACCTAAGTATTAACTATAGCCCTAGCTCTCTGTGGCTTACGGCTATAGCGCCATTACTCGCGCCCTGAAAAGAGAAAAATGTCTGAAAATATAAGAACGGGTGGTGAAAGAGAACTTGTCCGATTTCTTGGATTGCAGGAATAACATTGCGTTATTTTAATACAGATTGCTGTCGAAAGCAGGTATTCTTTTTTGCTGTTAGTTTCATAGGCTGTCAGAAGCTTGAAATATTTGGTTTTTATAGTTAAGTTTATGGTTAAGGAAGGTCCATTAATTATGTCACGCAGTAAGGGGAGAGGGGGGGTTGGGAAAATTTGATGATCCATAAAAAAACGTGACAAGGGGGGTTGTGAAAAGTCACTTTTTGCGTGACATAATTAATGGACGTTCCCTTAGTTAATATGGAAATATTTCACACAAAGTAGGGTAAAAAGTAGATGTCTCATAAGAAATATATCCAGTTGTAACCGAAACGCCGATTAATAAAGTATAAACGTAAAGCGCCAATAAAATCTGTAAAGCCAGGAAAGTTTGTTCAAGTGGTGAATCTGTGGTGTCTGGTTTTCCGCCGAAAGTGATCGGCCCGGCAGCGTCCGAACTGCTCGTGTGTGACTCCAATCCCTGACGGAGATCACGATCCTGCCCTATCACAACTTTATAAATCATTATTTATTTCTAGTTTCCGATATTTGAATAAATAGATTCTGCGGCCGCCAGTTTATATTGAACTTTGGACGAAATAAATGATAAATCAATAAATAAAACCTTTACCTATATTTATTACAGATATGTGGCTAATTTGTTTTGGTATGGTAAACTATTGAAGTAACTAGTTGCAAGCCATTTCATAACGATTTAAATCCAACAATCGCGAAATAATTCGAGGTAAACAAGAAGTCGGTCAAAATAAGAGTCTGTTAACTGGCTGAGTTATGAAATTATGTTTGATTTGCCGTGGATCTTTCCTTAAAGTTCTACTTAAACATTCATATTATAAATTCGAGGTATTCATATGAATTTTCCTTTGTACTCCTTTAAAATGTATAGGATCTTTACAGAAAATTTGTTTCAAATACTAGTTACAACTGTTATCAAAATCCTTCCAGAATGCTCTTAAAGTTCTCCAGTACACTTTTTCTTATCCGGTCTTGCCATGAACAAAACAATATAAGTTATAGCATTGCAGGGAGAGTGCATGATAGGCACGGGCTCCGATTCTCAAGAGCCCGAATTTCACCTTCTCAGGAAGCTCAAGTTCTCGAAGGTCAACACCACGAAGCAAGTGTTAAACATCGTCGTTGCTCTTACAGTCCTATGTACATCCAGCGCACCTTGTGCTGCGAGGTGTTCCGAGAGGACCAGATCACGCCCGTTCATGATGTCCGGGCTGGACAGCACACAACGTACTCGGTTAACAGTTGGATGCGTATCAAGTCCTCACCTCACCTCCTCAGAAGCAGCCTAAAAGATGTCCTATACAACCAGCCAGCGTGAAACCACTGGCGCGGTAACTGTATGACACAGTTTTCGCCAAGAATAAGTACTGCATCATGATGGAAGACGAAACGTATTCGAAATTGGACGATAAAGCATTGCCGGGATCGGAATATTACACGATTTGTGGCGATGATGATGTTGACAAGGCGGAAACATCAGTTTTCACTGAATAATTTCGATAAAGGCGATGATCTGGCAGGCAATTTGCCCTTGCGGTATATTTATGAAGCCGTACATCGTAAATGGAGCAATAATTGCAGATATTTACGTAAATCAAAGCTTTTAAAAATACCTGTTGCCGTAATCCTATAACGTGATAATTAGATAAATAAGCACATAAATCCTCCAAATTGCCCTGAAATTCGTCCATTTGATCGTACACTGATACAAAAGCAATGATATATATATATGTGTCCGACACATGAAATTTTGCAATGCGAGCAACAAATGATAGCTATTTGTAATCACTCATACTTCCTATGTGTATACATAATCACACATACTTTTTATTGAGCATGAGCATGAGCATGATTGACCGCCTACGGATGTAATTTTGTTATTGCTAGATCAGGTGTATTTACACAAAGAACCAACAGATGATGTTCGGGACTAACATACATCTTCAATGTGTAAAAACTGGTGACCCATTATAAAGCAATACCGGCGCCGGCCGTGCTCGATTGCTGGTCAAGTAGGGAATGGGAAGGAACGTGTTGACATGACACTCGCTTTGAAGGAAGCCGAGAAATCCTCTGCACTTCCACGAGAAATAACTGGGACGTTGGATGGTTCGGGAAAGGTTAGCAGCAGGGTTCGTTTTGGTTAATGGTACGCTGAAACTCTGTAGCACCATCCGCCAAAATCAATAGACCGCTCCAATGTGGCTGAAAAGAGACAAGCATAACGAAGCATATTAGATATTGTCTTCAAAATATGGTATAAATTATTTGTTGCTTTGCAAACCAGTTCTCCTCGATGTCGTCGTCACACGCAGAGGAATATAGGTAGTTTGAAACAGCAATATCTGAGAATAAATTCAACAAAAAAATACTATTTGTATCATAAAAATAATTTATTGATACGAATACACCCGATTTTTGCTTCAACAATACTGTTGTTAGAGTTTAAAATCATAAATTACAAAATATTTTGTTGATATTCAAATTTATTTTGCTTTTATTGCTTCAACAATATAATTTTGTAGAATCAACAATATTTGTATCTGGATCAAAAATACTTCATGTGTAAATCATAATTTGGAAAAAAAAATCTAATAGTCGGATGCTTACGACATAGAGTGGCTTTGCAAGGCGTCACTCTCTTCACAGCCACTCTATTTGCGGATACCACCTTTTTGATTTTTGAGCAATCTGAAAATCTTGCTTAAATGGTTGACGTGGAAGAGTTAGTAGTTGAACGCGTCGATGAAGAAACTTTGTCGTTCTTCGAGTTATTGGAAAGTTTTGGATTGACGGCTACTATAATTAACGTTTTCTTGGGTAAGTTCAAAGTGCCTTTGTATTTATACAATTTTATTTATATTCACATGATTATTTCAGTAAATCAGTACACGGTCGATACGCTGAAATCCATAGAGCGTAAGGAAACATGCGAAGCTTTGATGAGCATGTGCAATCGTTCGAACTCGAGAAAACAACTAACATAATTGTTATTTCAAATGTTGAAAATTTAGAATTATTCCCAACTAATTTGCATAAGTTGGAAGATAGCTTTTCTTTAGACATTGTAATTTTATAACAATAGTAAATCATGTTTAAAAATTTGTTTTTATTTTGATGAATTTCATTTGAATCTCAAAAACCTCTTCCACTAAAATAACAAAACTACTTTCTATCTCAAAACACTAAATATTTTTAAATTAATAATATAATATTGTAGAAACAATAATACAATTTTTCGTTTTAAAATGACCGCTTTTGTCGATGCAATCAAACATTTGCATTGTCTCGACAAATTATATATTTGTTTTAACTATATTTATGATTTGAAATTGACAGCAGGCTATCTTGCAGCATTTTTAGAAACAACAATACTTATTGTTGAAATGAATAACTTTAATGGTCGAATCAAAAGAAAATACAGGTAAGCCGTGAGTCTACAATAAAATTTGTTGAAGCTATACATAATCCTTTTGAATTTACAACATATTTTTCTGCGTGCACTTGTCCACATCAAAGCGGCCGTCGCCGACGTGTCAGAATCCTTCCGGTAGTAACATGGTATCTGTGTCTAATACACTCTTCTTGCACCGATTAATTTACAAACTAAGCCTGCTCACCGAATCAAAATTCACTTTGGCACGGCTGTGGTATTTTCCTTTAAAATCTAGTTCACTTGGTTACTGCAAAACAGAATCAATCTGTGGTCACACATACTTTTCATTTGTCTTATAAACTTCATTTGTGTTGCTCAGAGGGTTCTTAAAATGTGTGAACACCTCAATATTATGTTATCCAAAGATTTTTACCAATAAATATGTGTGGATTATTTCCAATGTAAATAGGGTAAGAAGATATAATGTTAGCCTAGCTCCTTCATCCGGCCTATGTACCAAATGTGTCATTAATTTAGCGATAATCAACAAAATCATGTTGCTATTAGCTCATCTAAACACAAACCGATGGAACAAAATCATTGTATAGTGAATTATAATGTTTTCATTATTGAATGGCTGATAAATCATATATGAACATCACTTAAGTGTTTCAAGGCAGTTTTACTTTAGTTTGTTTTGTGAAATGTTATATTAAGTAAATCGAATATAGCAATGCCTTAATTCAAAAAATGAAAAAAAAAACGTACAAAGGCTGCTTTTAGTAAAAAAATCCATCGAATGGGACGAAGTTTGGCGCTTATAGACCGACAATAAATCCATATCCCTCGAATGTTTCTGACTTTATAAAAAGAGTTGTGTAACTTTTCGTGATACATACTACCAAATGTCTTATGAAACTTATCTTAGCAAGTGTATAACTAGTTGAATCTCGCTTACAGCTTAAAAACATTATGAGTTATAATAAAAAATGTAATCGATCATTGCATAACAGGCTGAGTAAAGCCACACAGGCCCTATGTTCAGCTGATACAGTGGAAAAGTTCAAAAGAGAATCGACAAGGCCGTCTAAACTTTTTGCTAATCAATCTGTGCAGAACCTTATGAAGAAATACAGAACGTCAGAGTTATCGAAAAACTTTCATGTACTGTTGATAAACAATGTTAAGAAACCATTTGGAAGAATCAATGTTGACATAAATAAAAAATAAAGGTTGTACGGAATCAAATTGCTCCACTTTTAAATAGCTGTGACTTTTTACCCGTTGGGTATTTTCTATTGAAATTTTGGGTGTAATTAGTTCAATGTGTATTTATTTACGCTGTGTAAGTTTTACTAGCAGGTGCGCAATCGTTGCGAAGATGAAGTCGGAAGAACAGCAGCGGCACAAAGAATTTTGCGCATGTACCTCGAAAATCCGGATCTTTCTCATCGTGCCATCTGGGAATGATACGTTCTGCGGTGTCTCGTGTTTTAAACCGGTACCACGAACATTTGACTTTCGATCGGAAAGAAAAAAGTGGCAAAAATGGATCTCCGTATAGTGTTAAGGATCATAAGCGGGTAGTTCAAGCTTTCAAGAGGAATCCCAACAGTTCAGTTCGAGATGTGGCGAAAAAACTGAATCTAACCAAAAATTTCGTGCAAGATGCGAAAAAACACGTACAAAATCCAAAAGCCTAATTGCGATGAACGGCAGAATACGGGTGGTAAAACACGTGCAAGGAAGCTCTACACCCAGATGTTCACGAAACCACATTGCCTCGTTATGGACGATGTAAATGCAGACTTCTGACAGCTTCCGGGCTCCAGAGCATTGACTCCTGATAAATTCGATGTCCCTGAGGACGTTAGAAAGCAGAAGATGTCAAAGTTTGCCAAAAAATATATGATTTGGCAAGTAATTTGCTCGTGTGGAAAGCGGAGCACCCATTCGTGACAACTGGAAGGTGTACCTAAAGAAATGCCTCTAAAAGCGTCTACTTCCTCTTCTGAGGTCACACGTTGGTCCTACGATTTTCTGGCCGGATTTAGCCTCGTTACATTACTCGAAAGAGGTACAAGGCTAAGGAGGTCAATTTCGTGCCGAAGCATTTTAACCCCCCGAACGCACCGGAAATGCGGCCAATTGAAAAGTACTGGGCCACCATGAAGCAGGTTCTTCGGAAGCAT
The DNA here is from genome assembly GCA_034211315.2 of Aedes japonicus. NCBI lineage: Eukaryota > Metazoa > Arthropoda > Insecta > Diptera > Culicidae > Aedes > Aedes japonicus. The sequence goes on from JASCZW010006246.1 coordinate 19,889, forward strand.
CATAAGGAAGTGAAATCGGAGGAAGTTATGAAGGAAAAATGAATTGCCACGCAAAAAAAAAAAATGGTCCAAATGTTGTACAGGACCTTATGAGTAGTGTAAAGAAGAAGGTTCGTGCTTTTGGATATGGAATTGAAATTGGATAAAACAAACATGGGAAAATATTCATAACATGTTTTATTTTACTCCCTGGAAGTTTGAAGGCGAATTTTGCCGAATATTTGTGTGTGTTACAATTTGATTCCGTACACTTTTTATTTAGGTAAAATCAACAAATCTTCCTGTTTGTTTCAATACAAAATCGTTGATTGAAAACAACAAAACGGATTTTTATAACAACTAGTTCTTTAATTTGGTTGTCAACAAACAAGTTTGTTATTTCAAACGGGACTGTTTTTTCTCCGTGTAATTTTCAGCACTTTTGTTCGACACGGCATTTGTAAAGCGAGCTCGTTTTCCAGAACACTGAAAATGAATTTTGCTTCCCCACGATGTCCTCGCCCATATACTGGCAAACCTTGACCTTATTCATTTAACAAATTTTGATAGTATTTTTCATAATCCTCATTTAGACTAAATTGTGGACGCAACTTGCCTGCCATCCATCAATATCGACCCTAGTTCACTAAAAAAACTCTTGTACTTTCAGTAATCTCATACGGTGATGTTGGCCTCGATACGGCCAACGGCGGCCAGCACGTTAGTCAAACGACAGCTTCCGTCATGCTGGACAGCAGCATCAATGCCGTAATGGCGTCCAGCAATGGTCCGATGGCAGCGGCCACTGGAGGCCACATCACTTCCACTTCTGCCCCATCTCCCCTTCTACCGGGTAGCAACAATAACAATAATAACAACAGCAGCAGCAACAACAACAACAACAATAACAGTACTATCGGTATTATCAACAATAACAATAGCACTAGTAGCAACAGCAACAGCAGTAGTAGCAGTAGTAGTAATAGCAATGGAAATAGTAACCATCATCACCATCATCAGCAGCAGCAAGGGGCCGGACCAGCTTCGTCGTGTTCCTGCTCGCTGAATGCGATGGTCATTTGTCAGCAGTGTGGCGCTTTCTGCCACGATGACTGCATCGGTGCTTCGAAACTGTGCGTGTCCTGTGTCATACGATAAAGAAAAAAAGATAATGAAAAAAAGAACCTTAGGAATCTGTGAGCCTTCTTGTAATGAAAATGCTAGTTTTTAACATTATTAAATTGAAAAGCCTGCCACCGAATACCAATTACTACAATTACACCCACACTAAGACATGTGTACAGACAGACTTCGACACACTTACACGAAAAAACACAAACACATTTTTTCGAGGAAAATAAAGCCTGTGCAAAGACTCATATTTAGCATTAAGTGATTACGTCTTTTGGTTGATTTATACCTGGAAACTTTGAATTGTGGGAATTTGCTAACCTAAGTAGTGTCAATCCAGGCTAAAACCAGCGGTGTGCTATGCAGTATGACCGACATGGTTGCGTTTCGAATCGCTTTTTTCGTTTGTGTGTGCGATCGAACCGGAAGAGTGAAGATGGATGTTATGTAAGCGAGAAAGCGCGCTAGCACCTATGGTTGTTTCGTAACTTTGTTCTAATTTTCCATCCGAGTTTGACGGCAAAAAACTGCAGAAAAAAAAACGCTAATATTATAAGAAAATGAAATTAAAAAATCATAACGGTGAAAACTGAGCTAGAAAAAAAACCCTCTTGTAATAATTAATTACTAAGTCTAATCTTAAAAGAAGCTGATGATAAAAGAAAACATAAATACAGAACTCACACACTGAACAAGCAGCGTATGTGAAAGGTCGAAAGAATAAACTATAATCGAGGAATGAAACAATGGAAACTGCTGATCGATCCCATTGACCGGTTGGAGCCCTCGCGGGACTGACTTGTAGAAACTGAAAAAGAAAATCTGTGATTTACTGTCCTACGCCCTTCGCTCGATTCGATTACCCGCTAAAACTGGCGCTTACTCTAACTTTACTTATTTTCCTTGCTAAGAGCTTTTGGTTCAGTGATTTCGTTTCGCTCTCCCATTTTATTGCAATTGTGTTGTTAGAGTTTAACGATTATTTATTTTTCTCTCAAATACGATCCAATTCCGATGGAGGCATCGGATTAGTGTAATTTTATGTTCTTAAGACACTTTCTTGTTAAGATCCAAGCGGAAAATTCGAAGAAATCAGTATAGATAGGACGGTCGTTTCGTGTGACCGTGAATGCTATGCAGGGTCGCTTTTAAGATTGGTTATTTGTAGACAAAAAACTATCGCTTATTTCATTATTATTTTTTAGTTTTTAATTTAGGTATTATCATCTTTTAGATAACTATCATTTAACAGCAAGTAAATTCTTCAATGAGGAATTATTAATTTGGAATGCTTTTGTTGGTCGTTATTTCATGAAAGAAATGCATTTCGTTCAAGTGGTTTTACTGGTTTTAGCAAACGCATTATTTGTTTACCACGATCTGCTCTGTAACCGTTGAATACCTAATGCGTCCTAACCTCGCGCTTTTTTCGACAAGATGTAGTGCATTGTGATTTTCTTTATTATTATTTTTCCATATTATGTCTATCTCAATTCAAAATATCTTAATAACAGCCGGCGTCAATATTGTACGCTTTCAGTTTCAGTAGCACGGATTCATTTTATGTTGTTGCGAAAATCGCGGATTGACATTTTATGAAAAGTAATTGTCAGAGTCCTTTCAAAGGTCAATCTAAAATTGACCATTGTTAATGCGCAGAGAATATCATTGTGTCAGTTGAGAGAGTCTACATACGATCGCTATTATCTATGAAGATATTGAGGAACTCTTGGAATAAGTCGAAATGACTTTTGTCGTCCGTTTGATTTGCCCAGGAGAGTCACGTCACTGCAGGTGACTTCTCACACTTCACCAAGTGATAAAAGGGATAAAAGTCTTTTCGACTCTCGGAATAACCATCATTTGCATCAACACTTCGCATTTTTGACGGTACAAATCTCAAAATCATCAATATTTACGGGCGGTTATTTTAACCACTTTTTTGTTTTTATTTTTTTGTTTTTTTTTTCCGTCGGCCTATTTCCTTACATGGTGACCAATCACCGACTCCACCACCTAGACCCTACCTATCGACTCATGAATATGAGCCGGGACCAACGGCTTTACTTCCCTTCCGAAGGAAGACGTTAACAGATTTTATCGCCTCAGAAAAACCACCGACGTCGACTGGGATTGAACCCAAGTGCCAAGTAGCAGTCACGCTTACCACTACACCACCGCTGCAACAATGTATTTTGCTGCAACAAAGTATTTTATAGTTCGGCTGGCGGAGTCTTCATAGTTTCGTAAACAGGTGTTTTCAAAAATTCGCAGTGCGATATTTACCGCCACTGATTTACTGTATTGGTAAAGCTTGCTTTACTTAAAATATGGAATCATATAAGACGAATCCCAACAATCAATCGCAACTAGCGATTTGAAATTGGTTCACTGTTGTAGAACCCCTTGGTCCGAAGTACACCTTGCTATAATATTTGCGCCTTTGTTTTGATTTGCTGTGTTATTTTGACAGAATATTTGAGAGTGTGTTCTTGCGAGTTCATTATTGGGGGCCCATTATTAGGCTAAGTGACCTTGAACGCACGCACACTACAGCGCCACTTAAAACAAAGGAGTGCAAGTAAGAAGGAAAATCTTTTGGAGGAAAACAAACCATCATTCTTCAGTATGTGCTAGAAAGGGAAAGGTGATTAAACGTCAAAAAGCCTAATTGAGCTTGGGACCGAGCTTGGGACCGATGTGCTAGTACTGACTGAGCCAAGAAAAAAATCGTATTTGTATGGGACCTACTGGTCTTAGAGTTAGTCTATGCTAATCCTTTTAATTGTTTTGTCGCAGAAAAGATGTAAGTTTTCAGAAGGAAACATAATAGTTTCACCTAGAGTTTCAGTTTCACTCTAAAAAAACGTTCCATTTATTTACGTGAAAAATCACATAACTGAGATATATATCTCGACAACTTATTCAAACAGAGGTACATCTAGCTTTAGTTGTCGATCAGTAGCTCGGGAGTCACATATCAATAGGCGCTCTCGCTCAGTTAAGGCCGAGCTACAATGGGGAGCGCAGCGGTGCGGTGCGGCAGTTTTTGACATAAAATATATCGATAAACTGTCAAAAACTGCCGCACCGCGCCGCTGCGCTCCCCATTGTAGCTCAGCCTTTAAATAGCTCTAGCTCTCCTATCACATGGTACAGTTCCTGAGCTATATTGGATAGGTGCTGCCGTTCGAGCGCTCTCTCGCTCGTCATATCCGAAGGAATTTGAGATAAGGGCGAACATGCAAAATGTAAACAGAAGGGGAATGATGATTGTAATTTTGCAAGTAGAATCTCAAATCGTAATTTTCAAATTAACGTATACATTCAAATACAGTCTAGCATGCAGACAGCGAACAAAGCTAGCTTCTGATTAATATATAAAACGATGGAAATTCGTTTGTTTTCATTGAAATTTGTTCATTTTTTAATATTCGCTTGTTTATGCCAGTATGTTTGATTACGCCTTTTTCAATGTTAGCCCCACAAGTAATGGAAATAATTGTATCGCCCTATACTATTCGCCTACTTTTGAAATTTTCTTAGGTTTTGCCTTTTGCTTTTCGCCGTTGTTTTGATTATTTTGTCGGTATCGCCTTTTACTTTACGCCATGTTTATGTTTTGATTTAAATAACGCCTTTCACTTTGTCCCTGGGCATTGGAAAAACCTTGTGGTAGATTGAAAACTACCAGGTCCCAGGGCTTGGACTGGATCTTTACCCAAACGGGAAAGATGCAAACCAGTGTTTCCAGGGGTGATGTGGACCAGAAGTGCATTTGAACCCACTAGTAGTAGCATTTTCACTTTTAATTTGACAACTTTCCTTATTTTCATACAATATAGAATTTGTATAATTTCAATAATATTACTACCACTCAAAGAATCGTCTACTTTTATTATAACTGAGTTTTAATATGGGTCTGCAATTTTCTGGAAAGCATCACCACACAGATTCTACATTTGGTCTGGCTGTTGTTGGCAGAGGAGCGAATATTTTTGTATACTTCTAGAACGAAAAAAGAAATTATGCAAGAAGGATCAGCATGGCGAGGCTTGGAGCCTGATGCAAATCCGAGTCTCATGGCGACGCAAAATGGACAGGCAGGCATCTTGGCCTATGGTTGGAACAAGACCAAGTAGCCGACCAAGAAAGACCTACGTGGACGAAGCACATGCATGCGAGTATCATCTAAGGCGGTATGTTCCCAACAAATCAAAAGTAATAACAACAGTGTGGGTAAGTAAATCAGTTAACATTTCCAAAACTACATACACATCATACATACAAACATAACTATATATTAAAAGACCGCCCACAAATACCCATGTCCAACAGAGCAGCTTATTTTCCCGATGAGTGTAACGTCAAATACTTTGTTCCATTTGGGAGCGTAGAATATGGGAGATAGCTATTACATTATCACACCTGTACTATATGAAATTGCGCAGATACCAAAAACTGCACTGACACGAATATCACTAACAACGTAATGACACGGATAAAGTAAAAAAACACGGACTTTAAAACAAATACCTGGACAACAAAACGCGTACACACTGACTGATACTGAATCCCAAAAACTTTCAAGAAGATTATGTGAGCTGATTTCGAAAGCCCGGTGTTTATTTGGTCACCATAGACTAATCCTTCCGGCATAATCACTTGAGAGTTTTCAAAAACCAACCCCGATCATTGCAATCCTATGGGGATAAAAAAATAATCATGCACATGGGTTATCGAAAAATCAATGCAAAAGTATAGTTGATTTTAAATGAAATGTTATTGATTGAATTGTACTTTTTTCTACGCGTTTGGTCTCTTTTGGGCTCTGTTAGATAAATGGTCTCTGAAGTTCCTATTTTTCAGAAACTCATTCGCAACTGCTGCCAGTTCTTAGAAGCATTCGGGAACCTATCACTTACAATATATTAATCGTAATCTCTGTTTTATTTCTGTTTTATTGTATTATCTTTTTCGCTAGCTATGTGACGAACGAAACTCCATATGACGAGAGGCCAAACAAATTAGGCAAATGTTCAACGATATACAACTTTTTACAGAAAAAAACCTGCCCAAACCTTTTACCTTCCCATAATCCCTGAGCAGCCGGTTTACCACAAACCACGCAGAACTTAATTGACCCCCATGGGTTAAAGCTCACTCCCCTTCCCTTCCCTGATGTATTATGGACGATGTGAAATTTCGCATCGGTGACCTGGCCCTCGACCACCTTGTACATCACAAAATGAAAATGAAAATGAAAATGAAATAACGCCTTTCACTTTGTCAACAATCAATATGGCGTGAACCGCAAAGTAAATTGTTTTGATAGCGAAATAACTCTACGCCCTTTGCGAAAACAATATTTCAGCGCCAACATTTGATTAGGGCGAATCTGCTTTTGTAAACAAACACTTTGTCTGCTAATTTATCGGAAGTTGAATACAATACCTTGAAATTAAATAGATCAGCGGATAGAGAAAATGCCTTTCTATCTTAAGGAGTGCTTAATTTGTATTTGTGACCTTCTGTTCTAGACAAAATGACGACGAAAACCATTGTTTACAAAAGCCCTAATCTAATGTTGGCGCTGGTTTAATGAAGAAAATCAAAGCACAATCTGGACAAAAAGTTCAAAATTCATGATTTAGTGGTAATAATGATGCAGTGCATTGAAAAATCATTTTGTTTACATTTTCCATGTTCGCCCTAATCGCAAATTGCTCAGGAATATTTCAAACAGAAATAGCTCCCGTTCACGCTCCCGCTCACATATTAGTTGTTTTGTGTGAGCTGAGCGGGTGAGCTACCGCTCATTTAAAAGGAGCGTTGGGTCACTCGTTCATCTTGGTGAACTAATTCTTTAGCTCAGTTCATGAGCGCATTGCCTACCTTTAGTTAGAAGATCCTCCGGATGTTCTCTTCACCAGGTCCCAGTGATTGTGCAGAGAAACTTGATCCTTTGCCGGCACTTTCGCTTCAGATACTCTTTTCCATAACTCCAGGTGCACTTAGAATCTAACCAGACTCCAAGATAATTAAATGACAAAGAATGAGTTATCGGTGTACCCCAATCTTGAAGCGTTGGTTGTGCATAACCCTTCCTAGAAAAAACTTTCAACTCTGCTTTCTCCCTAGAGAATTGGATACGTAGCTCTAAAGCCCAAGTAGACAAATTGTCTAAGGTGCCTTGTAAGGGTCCTTGCAGGTCGACCCCATTGGGCCTCGTGACAGACACTACGCCGTCATCTGCAAGTTGTCTCAACGTACAGCTGTCACTAAGACAACCGTCAATGTCTTCGACATAAAAAATATACAAAAGAGGGCTTCAACAGGATCCCTGAGGGAGACCCATGTAGCTAAATCGGGAAGTTGTAGAGTTTCCATGAAAAATGTCGATATGTTTCTCTGATAGCGAATTGTAAAAAAGGATATTCATTAATTGAGAAAAGCCACAAGCGTGGAGTTTATCTGGAACAACTTCATCAGCTAAAGAATCAAAAGCCCATTTGATATCCAAGAATACAGAAGCCATTTGCTCTTTCTCTTTTAGCAAAAGCTAACTGAATATCTGTGGAAAGCAACGCAAGACAGTCGTTCGTTCCCTTACCCCTAGGGAAACCATATTAAGTATCTGAAGTAGGATGTTCGTCTCAATCCATTTGTCCATTTGGAAGCGGGATTACTACACTGAACCCAAATATCGTCCCAAGATCGTCTGAAAAGTAATTCGATTGCGCCCTTTAACGAAAAGCATTCGGAAATAGGATGATTGTCTTATGGTTAGACCCGTATGACGATCATCCATGATTCGTATGACAATCAACCCAATACAATATGATGTTTGTTTCCAAACTGTAAAGAGCATTTACGATTTATTCTGAAACAAATAATGGAATCAAAATAATTTCTTATTACCCTTTCACAACCGTTGAGCAAAGTTTGTAACGGGAGCCCAAAAAATTGAAGGAGTCTGGATATATTTAACCGTGACTCCGTAAGAGATCAAGCGGGTTTCGATCCTTTATTCGTGATGGTACCAGTTCTTATAGCGATTGATAGGTTCTTACCGAATGATGTAAAATGGAATGTTTGTCATCCTCATTTCAAATGATTCTCGTTATAGGGCATATCCAATGCAATACGCATTCGATTTTGGGATGACGATATTTCATACAGCGTGCATTCGAATTTGAACGGGAGGTCAATTCATTTCGCGTTTTATTAGTTGGTCAACATTGGAAGGATAATCATCTGGTTTCTAGAAAATCGTCCTTCGCCTGCATTTATCATTCGAAAATGCGATTTCCATGTTTCGATATCAACCGACCGAGGATTCATTCGATAAAAGGAGGATGTTTGGGTTCACTGTAGGTTATAAAATGGCAAAAAATCTCTCCCGTTTCCATTCATCCGATACAATGTTGGGTTCCAGAAACTGATTAAACAAGTTCAAACAGAAATTGATTAAACAAGTTCTTAGCGACGACTGGGTGATTTTTAAGCAAGTTGAAAATGATCTGGGCAGCTCCTGGCGCCATATGGCCACAATAAAGGAGTGCGACAGAGAGAGAGCGTTCTACCATTGAAAATGGCAGGCTAATCTCATCTATCGAATTCATGGAATCATTCGTGCTGGCACAGAATCTGGACAAACTTTTCGTGTAATCTTGAGGATCCATTGGTCCGAGTACTCCTCCCTCTCGTTGTTAGTAGTTACACACTCTTCGCGCCGTGTTCCAAAGAGTATTCATCGCCATTTCACGCGATAGCTCAGCCACAAATCGTCGCCAGTAACCGCGTTCTTGGCCTTGATGAGTTCGAGAGCCGAGTATACTTCAAAGTGTTCAGGTGGTCCACATCTACGGAAAACTGCAAACGCGTCGGACATTTTTTTTTCGGTAAACTTCAAAGCATTGCTGATCCCACTATGGAGAAGGAGGTTTCCTGCGAATTGACGTTCCTGCAACTAGTCGAATTTAAGGTTGAAGCCCGCTGTCTATGATCAGGTTAGAGAGGAAGTTATATTCCTCCAGCAGTGGAATCTCTTCTACCGTCGTTACGGCTTCATCTATTTCTGTTCTAAACTTTGTCCAATCGATGTAACGGGTAAGATCAAATGCGACGTTGATGGATTCCGACGGATTGAAACCGGTGGCAATCGATTTTTTTTAATGGGCATTAGCTGATCACTACCGTGAGGATCTTGAATCACATTCCATGTGCAATCCAACGATAATTAATTCGATCAAAGTGTGAAGTCTAATCTACAGCCAACTGAGGACGGACCAGCCAAACGTGTAACTTCCCCATTGTTAAGAACTGACGTATTGAAGTTGTCACAGAGATCATTAATAAAAACAGACCGGTTGTCATCGTACAGTTCTTCACAGCCTGTACCGTAAAAGTTAAAATCTCCCATGATTAACTGGGGAGCTGGAAGGACCGAACAAAAAAAAGTTGTTTTCGTTTGATTGAAGCTCTAGAAGGAATATAAATACTCAGAAACTATGCAAAGGCCCTTTATTTTTAATAGCAACCTGACCTGCGACAAATTCAATTCCTGGAATTCGAGGAAAACTCACTCTATAGAACGAGTAGCACTTTTCGATCCTCGAAAGTACTCCTCATCCACATGAATCCTCACGATCAAGACGAATAATATTGAAATCATAAAGTGGAAGATCGATTCCGGGCAAGAGCCCTGTTTCACAAACCGCGTATGCATCACAAACGGTATTGGGAGCTAAAAATTTTAAAGATTTCAATTTAAGAATCCGGCTTCTGCAGTTCCACCACATAGACTAACCCGCAAACAAAAAAGTTACTATGAACATAAGTCCAAAACAGCGTGAGCACTTCATTTCTGCCAGTACTGTAGATTAAAAGTTTTAACGAACCGTATGACATGCTCGGGTCAGCACAGAATGAAACCCCCTACCGTTTGTTTAGATGTTAGGCTCGAACGGAGTTTCACGTGGAATAATTTGAGTTCATTTTTTTTAACGTGCATGCACCTCGGTTTTTTTGCTGTAGGAACGATAAAAAGTAAAAAACTTAAATTTAGGCACAACTTCAGATCTCTGTTAATTTATTAAATTTGAAAGTGTACCATCGCTAAGCCCCCTGCCGTGAAAAAAAATTCCACCGAATGAACGCAAGGAAGCTTCCCTCATGAAAAATGCTATACTCATTTTACCGCTTTGACAGATACACATGAACAGCTGATTGATTCATTTCGTCGCTGTTGTTTATCTGCAATATTGACAGTTTTCCGATCGCATCGCAAAAGTGGTTCCCCTTATATTCAGTTATTGATTATCAGAGAACAATAATTCGCCAAGATTCGCCCCCAATAAATCGTACGCCATGAGTGCCGCGCAAGTGGAAAATAAACCCGCAGATGCTCCGGAACACTGCCCGGGTACGGAGAGTGAAAGCGCCGGCAAAGCATCCGCCTGTGCTGGGTGCCCGAATCAGCAGATATGTTCCACCGGACCGAAAGGACCGGACCCGTCGATTGCCCTGGTGAAAGAAAAGTTGAAGGAAGTGCGCAATAAGATTCTCGTGCTGTCCGGAAAGGGTGGCGTGGGGAAGAGCACAGTTACGGCACTGTTAAGCCGAGCGATGGCACAATTGAATCCGGAAAAGAACTACGGCGTGCTCGATGTGGATATTTGCGGGCCATCACAGCCGCGAGTGCTGGGAGTTCTGGGAGAGCAAGTGCATCAGTCCGGATCGGGATGGTCACCGGTGTACGTGGAAGATAATTTGAGTTTAATGTCAATCGGATTCTTGCTGGGTAGTCCGGATGATGCGATTATTTGGCGTGGGCCAAAGAAAAATGGGATGATTCGGCAGTTTTTGACCGAGGTGGATTGGGGACAATTGGATTATTTGGTGCTGGATACACCTCCAGGGACGTCCGATGAACACTTATCGGCCACAACATTTTTAAAGGAGACGGATGGAAATTGGGGTGCGGTGCTTGTGACAACACCACAGGAAGTGGCATTGCTGGACGTCAGAAAGGAGATAACGTTTTGTAAGAAAATGGGAATTCCGGTGGTTGGAGTGGTGGAAAATATGTCGGTGTTTGTGTGTCCCAAGTGTTCGACCGAATCGGACATTTTCCCAGCCAAGACCGGTGGAGCCGAAAAGATGTGCCAGGAGATGGAAGTGTCCTACTTGGGAAAGCTGCCTCTGGATCCGAGATTGGCAAAATGCTGTGACGAAGGAAAGGATTTCACTACAGAACATTCAAAAAGTCCAACGGTGATCGCCCTGCACCAGATCGTCGCTAAAGTGCAGGAGTTCTTCGACAAATAAGTGAGCAAGTTACCCGTTTTTATATTTGCCTTATAAATTACCAAGTAACGGTATTCTTTTCGATTTTCTCGTTACTAAAACTACCGAAGTCCATTTGTATCAATTTCCACCCACCCATCGAGACATCACACCATTGACCCCAAATCAGTTTACGCTATGATAACTCTATTTTCACTCCAATCTAGGATTGGCTCATATCCGTTTCCGGTCCGTACGATTCCGAACCGTATATCCGAAATGTATCAAAATTGTTCAACAACATCGTTCTCGTTTGCTAGCCGCACCCCTCCCATTCCTGATACGGTCAATGGTAGAGCATATTGCTGTATGTACTCATCGCTGTCTGCAGCATAGCAGTGGAAGGGTCTCCGTCCACCCCAATCGCTTATCTACTTCCGGAACGATGGTACGATATGCCTGGCCTTCATTCGTCTCTCCCCTTTCTATTTTTTTACATCATCCTGTTGGTAGCCAAAAACTTTATCTCTTTACCCATATATTCAAATTAAGAGCTTCTCTGATGGCCTGCGAGGAATTTTATCGAGCGAAAAAGTGAAGACGATTTCCATAAAATAGTTTAGTAAGAGATTGATTTTTCAATCACCACCACCATCCATAGGATTACAGCGATTTAGGGAATCAATTTCCAGAAAACGATTGCATCGTTTTCGGTAAATTTGCTGCAGGGTTGTTATCGTGGTTTAATAGTCTTTCCAGAGAAGTAGAACGAGGCATTTTACGGAAATCGGTTTTCAAATGATCTTGCTGAAAAAAAAAACAAAATCCCACGGCAACAAACACTGAGGTAATCCCTCAATTGATCCTGTTAAATTATTGGTTCTAAGGTGGGCTAATCCTTGAATAAAGAGAAAACATTTGGCGCGGTGAGATTGAGGTGTGCAGGAATAATAGGACATAACTCACGTTTAAGAAAGCTGAACAATTGTCCGCAACGCTCCCACAAATTTGAATAGTTTTATTTTCATTCGTTTTTTAAGGTAAGCGAAGACGGAGATCTTAAGCTCGGTAGGTGTTGATAATCCTTAAAAAGGACAGGAGCTCGAAATTCAATTATACGCCAAAACATAGTTTTTAGTTCACAACCGGTAACACGGAAAAGATGGATCCCGTTTGTTTATTCTTGTAACATTAATGAGCTTGATTTTGTTTTTAAATGTTTATTGACGCTATCAAATGAAATTAAAGACTGTATTCGATGAAATTTGGACATACAAAATAGGTCACCAAAAATTTTCCTTGAGCCCGATTCTTTTCAAACTTTCTGGAAATAAAGTACTACTAAATGGTTAAGTTTTTACGTTATGGGTTTATTAAACCTCTTCTCCCACCCCAAATGCCCGCACCTTTGCCTTGACCCCTTTCATCAAATTTTGGGCAATGATAGGACCGACTTGCTTACTTACTTTTAACCACACTTTCTTTAGTTCAAGTTCATTTTCTATCAGTTTTGGAGTTTTAACGAGCTTTGCCTTCATGATTGCCCAACATTTTCCAATTGGGCAAAGTTCGAGTGTTTGGAGGGTTGACGTCTTTTGGTACAAAAACTACATTATTATCTTTGTACCAAATGCCAAATGCAAGATGCCAAATCCGGCCCAAACAGTGTCGGGCCATCGTGAGATCTCAAGAAGGGCAGAAATCGTTTTTGGAGGCATTCGCCCTTGTAGATTTGTCCGTTGACGGTCCCAGAGGTGATGAAGGGCTGACTCATTTTGCCACATCCGCAGATCGCTTGCCAGACAAGGAATTTTTTGACGAATTTCGACAATTTCTTCTTCCGTACACTCTCCGGAACGGCCAACTTAGAGGTGGCGACATAATGTTCCTGTCCTGGAGTTTTTTTTGGTGTCGGCTTTAATGAGACCTACATCGTCCATCACAATGCAGAACGGTTTTGTGAGCCACTCCCTGTACAGTTTTTTTGCACGAGTTTTGGCCACCGAGTTCTGTTTATCGCTTCGGCGCCTTCTGGACCTTGTACACATGTAATTCAGAACGTTTCATTGTTTTCAGCACAAAACAAACTAAAACTTTCGCCTTTTTCGCAACATCCCTGATCGAAATGTGGGGATAACGCTTAAATTGGTTCACTACCATCCTGGCCTTCTCCGGATTTGATGTGCCACGTTTTTGCCACTACCATTTTTCCGCTTGGTTGTCTTACGGTCCTTGAACGTTTTGATCACATGAGATACGGTTGAATGTGCGATTCCGAGCTGTTTTCCGATCCATCGATGAGAAGCGTTTGGGTTTTCAAAGTGAGTGCCCAAACTTTGTTGGCGCACTATTTCTTCATTGGAGGCCATCACTGAAATCACTCGACCGATTTTCACGAAACTCATTACACAATGAAATACATTAAGTTGAAATTTCAAAAAAATTTACCCGCACGCTAAAAAGTTACGAACAATTGCGTGTGTCCAAATTTCATCGAATACAGTCTTTAACAGTTTTTGAAACAGAACATAAAGCTTTTAAATGATTACCTGTATTTGGTTTAAACATATGTTTTATAAGCTGTACTATATTTTTTATTGCTCTACAGTTCAATCACAGACAGACGTTTAAGCAAGAGCAAAATTAATCGATAACTTTGTGTAAATTTTCAAATCTCTAGCAAGCGCTAGCGTAAGCAACTGTTGCTTCACAAACGCTATGTAGTTCACTTGGTCGAGGTGCCCACTGATGTGGTGAAGTTGCGGCATCTGCTAGCATGTCAAAATGTCATTTCGTCGTTCGCCACATGCCATCCGATATTGACACGATGTTTTGACGTGCAATTATATGCCACATAGCGTCTACAAAACTGACATATTTGCTTTTTGCAAAATGCTTATTGACATTTGGCGATTCCTTTCAAATTGACGGTTGCGGAAATTTACACAAGTCGAGATTCCAGCTTGAATGGCTGTGGTTCAATCATCAGGGAAAAGCTCAATAAAACATGGAATAAAAGCATAGACTAACTCTAAGACCAGTAGGTCCCATACAAATACGATTTTTTTCGTGGCTCAGTCAGTACCTACTAGCACATCAGTCCCAAGCTTAATAATGCGTCCCTCATAATGAACTCACACGAACACACTCTCAAAAATTCTGTCAATATAGCACAGCAAATCAAAACAAAGGCGCAAATATGTATAACAAGGTGCTGGCTTCAAGGTGTAATTCGGACCAAGGGGTTCTACAACAGTGATCCAATTTCAAATCACTAGTTGCATATTGATTGTTGATAAAAGTATGTTACTCGAAAATCGTCATCATTATATAACAGCTAGTAAAATTACTTAAAACAAAACTTTTAAACGTGTTGTTCAGCTATTCAACGATATTATGGATGTTTATTGAACTCCCAAAGAAGTTAAACTAAAACCTTAAAAGGATTTAAACAACATTAAATGGATTATTTGTGGTATAAGTTTCAGTTACACATTTATTCGGCAATTGTGCAACGCTTAATCAGTTATTTAAAGCAACCGTTTTTTAATTAATTATGGATCGTTTATGGAGCAATTATAAAACTTTATTAACTCATACCCAAAGGTATGTGTATGTAACTAACCATTGTTAAACAATATCATGCAAATTAGAGACTGAAAATTTACATACGTCTTTTGGATGTTTCAAATGCATAACCAAGGATGGAGAAGGTGGAGAGTAAGGCAGCTTTCAATCCAAGATCATGAGTTCAAGTCTGAGATCGAGCAAAGTGAAATTTGGGTACTGTATTTCAAAAAGTTCTTTCAAAAATATGAAGAAATACAAGTACCTATATTACCTATGATGAACACAATGATAACGGAAACGGAACGGAAAACGGCAATTTTGACAGTTGCTGCAAATGACTTCGATATGTCCAATTAGAATCGGCTTGGATCTAGCCTGTTTTCTTTCCGACAAGCAGTCATACTCAGATCGAGCCTTGCCGTTTTCCGTTGACGTTGCAGCTCACTGTATTTTGATTCACTACGGACTTTATGAAATCGTTGTCTATAGCTAAGGTTTTTCTCTGTTAATCGTTATGATTTTCTCAAATAATTCTTATCATTTTTTGCAGCAATTGGTGGGGCAATAAGAGCGCAAGTCAGTCCAAAGCCGATGGTGAAGGAGGGGTAATGGCGAACTAGTCTATTCAGACCACATGAACTCCACGGGAAGGAACAATGATAGGTTAGGGTAGGTGGTTAAGGTAGGGCGTTTTGGACTGGTTAAAAACAGGTTGCGGCTTATCATTTTTGACTCAGGCATATTCATTTGCCAATATCTCCTTTCAGAGGGTCGATTTGATAATATGATGTATGATGAACTTGTAGTGCATGAGTAGACCTACAACCTGTCTAACAGTACATTGCTCTAACTCCTATATCTTCGACATGAGAGCGTATATTCACAGTGATCTTCACGATGATAATCGCGTGATCTTCACCGCGAATATCATCGCGAAGATCACTGCGGAATATACAGCTCTTATTCCTCAGATATAAGGGATAGAGCTATGTATTGTTGAGACCAAGTTGTGGGTCTACTCAAGCACCATAAGTTCATCATACATTATATTTTGAAATTGAGCTTCTGAGAAGAGCTATCGGCAAATGAATATGGATAAGTCAAAAATGATAAGCCGCAACCTTGGTTAAAAATACTACAAAAAGAAAATCATAAGTCGAGCACTTAACACTGAAGAAGTCTATAAGTCGCAGACGAAACAGGCCCATCTGTCAGAAGACAAGCCCCCTCAAGTGGAATCCAAAGGAATTTGCTCGCGGCTACCAGTGACTATTTGAAAAAAGTGGTTAAATGTTTTATTATTCATTTTAAAAAGTGATCAAATGAAGTGTCAATTTGAAATTGTCCCCGTTCCCCAACCAAAATCGATCTACTAACACGCTCAATAAGTTTTTTTTAAAGTGAAAGTGAACCTAAAATCAGTATAATTATATACGGCAAATCCCGAAAAAATAGAGATAGCTATCCCCTGTAGTTCGTATGAATGTGACCAGGCTATTTGAGATGCCACTGAAAGTTTCATGTTGTTTTTACGCTGCAAGTTGATATTTCAAAGTAACATCTCTCTATGATTTACTATAATTTGAAAGTCGGCTATCGTATACCGCATATATTTGAATTATAATTTATATAAGAATTAGAATTAGCATTGCAATTTAGGTATTTTTTACCCTTCTTACATCAATAGAAGGGTATTAAGATCGCTTGAAAACTCGACTTTTTATCCGAGGCCCACATGGCCGAGTGTCATATACCATTCGACTCAGCTCGACGAACTGAGCACATGTCTGTGTGTATGTATGTGTGTGTGTGTATGTGTGTTTGTGTGTGTATGTGTGTGTGTGCGTTACAAATAATGTCACATCGGTTTCTCAGCCATCTGTGAACTGATTTTAGTTCTGTTGACGGCAAATGGAAGCTACAACATTCCCATAGAACGCTATTGATTTTTTTTTCATTCGGACATTTTGTTACGAAGATATGAACGAAACAGTAGTTGAAGGCCTATTATAATAGTAATCAAACAGTTTAGTCTCTGATTACATACTGAGCTATTTGTGTACCGATTTTAGTTTTGTTGGTGCCAAATCAAAGCTATGAAATCTCTAAATAACTGGTCAAAATTTAATTATGATTGGATAATCCTGCATGGAGATATGACCAAAACAATACCTAAAAGCACATAATTGTGAGCTGAAAATATACTCGTTGCAGTTCAAAACCGAACAAGACCAGTCACCCCAATCGATGCCGCTTGCATTCTATTGTTTCGCATCTCGTGCATTGTATAGCACATACAGCGGACTAGCCACACTATGCGACTCTATAGAATTAGAGCAGGATCAATTGACTCGAGTGGTCTGGTTTCAAAACTGCAACGAGTATATTCGAAAATTACACAAAGTCTCCATCTACTATTTTCAACGAACATGTACTTATTAAGCATCTTGAATCCATATCGATAATCAAAATTGACGCTTAGGATTGTCTAATAGTTCATTCTATGGACTGATTATATGAAATTGCTAATATTTATGTAATTTCTCCTTTGATATAACTAACATAAACAGGCTGTTAAAGACTATTAATGGCAATAAGGAGTGTATCGAAAATAAGCTATCCACAAACTTTCTTTCAAATTATGTTGAAAACCGATATTTTATTCATACAAAAAATTGATCCTTTATTGTACGAGGTTAAACTTGAACATAATGAAGACCGGATGAAATTTAAGTTATTTCTTCACGAATTTTCGAACTTTGGATCGAATGCTCTTCATCAAGTTCCGGACAAGTGTTGCACCGCATTTTTTGGACGCTTGAGCCGAAATTTTTTTGAACTCCTGCATGTTCCCAGCTACCACTCTTCTTGAAGACCCTCTTCACGATTGCCCAGTAACGTTCGATGGGTCGAAGCTGAGGGCAATTTGGTGGATTGATATTTTTCTCAACGAAATCTATACCCTTTTTCCTGCAAGCCAATTGAGAGTGGTTTTGGCATAGTGAGCCGACGCTAAATCCGGCGCAAAACAGCGGAGGTGTGACTATGCTTCTTATATAAAGGCAACAATCTCTTCTGGAGACACTCAGATCGATAGATTTCCGCATTTATAGTTCCGGTAGTGTAAAAAATGGTTGACTTCAAACCACAGGAACCTATAGCTTGCCATACCAGTACCTTTCGACCGAATTTCTCCACTTGAATCGACCTGTCCGCATCGCTCACATCCTCCCCAACGACGGCAGTAAAGTATTGTGGACCTGGAAGGGTTTTTGAGTCCTCCTTTACATAGGTCTCATCGTCCATCAAAACGCATGCATCGCGACGCTGCAAAAGACGCGAATACAATTTCCGGGCCCTTGTTGCTGCTCGCTTCTTCTGTTCTGCACTTTGTTTCGAGATTTTCTGCTTCTTGTAGGTCTTCAGGTGGTTTCGCCTCTTGATACGCTGGATCATTCCGACATTCGTTCCTGATTTTTTGGCTAAATCACGTATTGACATTGATTTGTTCTTCATGATTAGAGATACCACTTTCTGCTCCAGTTTCGGATTGGAAGAACCGGGTTTTCTGCCTCTTCCTGGTAGCTCATCCAAAGAATAGTGTTCCTCAAACTTATTAATGATGGTTTTAACACTCGCATGATGGATTCCAAACCGCTTCGCCAATTTTCGCATAGTAATACCCTTCTCACTTGTTTGTGTCCAGAAACTTAATTTTCACTTCCTTTTCAATACGCGACTTTTTGAAAACGCAGAATTTGAACCGCACAAACAAGTAAACAAAAGAAAGCTGACAGTCAAACGCACAGCATGCAGTGTTCAGAGCATAAAAAATATCACAAATACATGCGTACAACGCAAATGTATGTGGATAGCTTATATTCGCTACACTCCTTATGTTAATCACTTCTATGAACAATACGTTCAGGATTGACAAATATTTAATTTTATAAAATGTTCCTGGATCTTCCTGGGATTTCGAATGAAAATATCTATCCAGTACATTATTGGCCACATTTGAGTTCCTTATTCTGGTGAAGTGTAAGAAGGGTTCACGCCCTATTGGTATACTTCCTTCGAACGCGTAGAGACTTTTTGTACGAACGCTTGTGAGAAAAAGTTCTTCGCTTCGAGATCCGCAAAACGGCCCCAGGTTGCAGCAAATGAACTACTGGAAACCGTAAATTAGGTAAAGTCTAATACATATATTATATATTCCAGTAGTATATGTATGCAATGTATCGTGTTGGAATTAATACGCGCATCTCGAGGAGCAATATTTTTCATTAAGATCCAAATAAGTAGTCTCGTCAAAAAATTCATCATTAATAAAAAGTAATTGTACTGCTGACAAGGGGTCAGACTTCCTGATCATTTGAGCAGATCTTTCCAATTTTGAGCACGTGGGGTAATTCAGACCGGGGTGTGGGGCAATTCAGAACACCTCAATTTTAATGCTATTTTATTGTAATTGAACCTACTAAATCAGGTTCCATAGAAAATAATCATTTATTCCATCAACAAAATTAAAATTTCATAGTTAATATTTAAAAATTCACCTCGAGACGACCGCGAGTAATTGGCTCTATCCTCCTAACTTTAGTTTTAAGATAAATGATGTTTAAAAATATGAAAATTTGTCTTGCGGACCATTGCAACCTGAATTCCAATTTTTGCATTACTAATAATATATACTGTTAAAAGATTAATTATGTGTGAAAATATATGCGAAACAAGGTGGTCTGAATTACCCCGCATTTTGACGGTCTGAATAGCCCCACATACCTTTTCTACGCATCATGGTGTTCGCCATAAAACAAATCAGCGCCAACATTAGATTAGGGCGAATCTGCTTTTGTAAACAATGGCTTTCGTAGTCATTTTCTCTTGAACAAAAGGTCACAAATACAATTTAAGCACTCTTGAAGGAAGAGGAGCTTTATCTCTATCCGCTGATATATTCAATTTGTAGGAATTGTATTCAACTTCCAATAAATTAGCAGACAAAGTGTTTGTTTACAAAAGCAGATTCGCCCTAATCAAATGTTGGCGCTGAAATACAAATTTGATTCAATTTATTTTTTGAATTGCTTAAACAGAGTCTGTAAGCTTCTTATAGCACATACCTGTTTTTTGTTAGCTCAAATTTGGAAGCTTTTACCGCGTTTTTTCTTGTGCGCAATTCCTGTTATTGTAGGCACTGAAAAGTAAACTACGCCGTGGCGCACCTCAAGGTCGACTGAAGTCAATGTATATATTTGTCAAAGTAGTGGTGCCGCATAACGTGTCAGATAATAAGGTTGAGATTTTTCCATGTACTGCCATTGCGAAAAAAAATCGACGGTCGGGTTTACCCTCCCGGTCTGAATTGCCCCACCCTCCCCTATATATTTTTTTTTGCACCCTCCCACAACCCTACTAGCGCCCTTTATGTTTCAGGTGGGTCGCGCCCTGCTACCCGGTTGTCAAATTAACATTTGAAGCCCTCAAAAAATGTATGTGCGTTTAACGGAATTTTCTCCACTGCACAACATTCGCTACGAGGGATAAAAACTATTCTGGTGTCAGAAATATAAGAAATACTTAGCTTAATTTCGTTTGATCTCGTATCCGATACAAAAAGTCCGAACGGCAACCAGCAACGAACAACACCCATAACCAGCAGCTGAAAACTGTACCGGTAACGATTTCAACAAACTACAACAACCGCTGCTCTACCAGCGATGCTTTTTCTGGTTTGACTCAAGAAGAAATGGTGTCATCGGACTTCTGTTTCATGCCGGTTTTCACAAACAGAGAGAGTTGAGATAACAAATTCACTATACACTTGTACAATCTAATATAAAATTAAAAATAGAACGGGACGAAATGACAAGGCAAAAATTTTCACGTCTTACTTCGCGCACCGCATACTACGATCCATCTACATCTGTATTTAGTAATTTATAATCTACAAACATACAACAAGGTCAAAAACTAGTATGATTAAACATTACTATTTCAGGTGAATTTTTAATGTCGATGAAGGCATTACCTATATCAAAGTATTATCGTCTCCTCAGTAGATACCTGAACTAAAAAAACTTTTCCATGTTAGATGGCAATTCAAGACCACTTCTAAAGATGTTGATTGTATGTGTAGATTGGATTTCAAACGTCTGTTCGTTTATTTTCCCTATCGTCTCAAGAAACATAAATTGCAAAATGCGAGTCATTTATCATTCAAAATTATGGGCGTAATCTGCATATCAGTTTCACATGACCTCTACAATTTGATCTCGATGTTCCCAAGTCTTCGGCAAAAAGAAACTTCCAATAAATTTAGCTAAGATAAACTCCTCCTAAATACCAGCATCTTTTGTTGTAATTCCCAATCGAAGGGGAAAACAATTTCACCATTCAACTGTCTATCATCTTCGAACACCTCCAAATCGCTTCGAGACCAACTTCGGTACACAAAGAGCGAATCTCAATATATCAGTAGCTCATACATAATCGTTTGCCAATTATTCCTTTCTAAACGTTGAACAGTAAGTAATAAAACCAAATTCTCCCATTCGAAGCAACAACACAAAACAGCAATACCTTAATAATGGGTAGATTTTCCATTCAGAAACCGATCGGACCCGAAATCCTTTGTCCATGTTGGCAAATTTGTTGCCAAAGGAAGAAAGGTGCGATAAACCTCCAAACCAAACTATGGCACGTATTTTGATGTCGTCTTGGTCCTTCCCGCAAGCTGCCGTCCTGTCGGGTCCTGATTGATGACGATACCGGTTGGGAGTTTGTTTAGGACTCTGCTATAGGAACAACATACACGGAAACCAAAACCAAACCAACCGCGCAGGCCCCGATCGGAGGCATTGAGGAATTTGGACGAACAGAAAAAAAGGAATCAAATTAAGCTAATCCCCTGGCTTCTGGTATTGATCACATTCAGCTCGGAGCAGCCCCGGGGACCGGAGACTTGGTTTTCTTGTTTGTTTGTTCGGTGCCATGCTCTGGTAAGTTTGAAACACCGAACGCCGAAAATGGCATGGCAAAGGCGAAAGGCGATTTACCGCACTACTAATTTGCATATCCAATTTGGAAGCTAACAATGTGTTAAGTAAATATTAATTTAGTTGTCACTTCTTAAGAGGCTTTTTTTAGGGTTTACTACCCGAATGAGCTTTTGAGGAGGTGGATGGAGAGTTGAACACTTTATTGATTTCGACGGCTGATTCAAAATAAATAAAATTGAATTGGATATATTGTGTGGTGAAAGGAAGTTTATCAATCGGTTAACTTGATTTTAAGCGGCAGATAGAAGGCTGTGCTCTTGAAAAAGTTTGACGTGCATTATTTTCGCGGTGATTTCATGATGAAAAGAATTAAAGTTTATTCGAAAATTTCAATGATTTTCGCAGTATCAATTTTGTCAATTTTAACTCGAGGCTGTATCATCATTGGAGACGAAACCCGAGCAAAGGATTATACAAAATTGATAACAAGTTCTGATACCAGGTTATTATATTTTGATCACTGAATATGTTGTCATTCAGGATGAATAAACAGCCAAAATAACAGAATGAATAACAAAAAAAATACTCCTTGAATATCATAATAATAACTTATTTTGTTATCACTGCGAACAACTTGATAACAAATCCTGTATTGTAAGCAAATTTATTGAAATAGTAACAAATTATGTTATCAATTTGAAATCAAATGCTCATGCTAATAACTGAAAAAAATATTTTGATTAAAAGTAAAATTTCTTGTTCAAATATGCTGAAACTATTAATAGTTTTACAATTCAACTTATAACGTTAATAAAAAATAGTGTGTTCAAAATGATAACATATGATAACAAAATTTGCCAATAGTGATAACTAAATTTGTTATGCGATAACAGCGGAAATCAAAACGATAACTGAGATAACAGAACTTGTTACTTATATGATATCAGCTTGTTATTCTCCTTTGCTAGGGAATGCCGGCAATCAGTTAAGCAAATGTGCGGCACAAGGAGTTTCGTGTTCAGTCCGAGGGCACGGAGGTCCAAGACTTCCTAGGGTTAATTGGGGTGGTCCGTTTGCCAACCGAGATTGAAACAGCCGCTCAAGGCATGTTTAAGGCCGCAAGGCCCGGGACTTTATGGAGCCCCCAAAATGCATGATGTGTTTTGGGAAACCAGACGACAAGCGCGTTACGGGAGGCCCTAAGTGCCCGACCTACAAGGGTAGACCAAAAAGCTAAACACAGTGCGGGTATCCCAACTAAAACTGAACCACTTTGAGGCAGCCAAGGGCCAAAAAGGACACGCCAGTTCAACCGAGCAGTTATCAGAGCATTACATTAGGGAGTACGTTAAGGGACTCTTTTCGCACCATGACCATAGCTAGCTCGTCTGCCCGTTCATTACCTTCAATGCCACAGTGTCCCGGAATCCAGAATAAATTTAAGGTGTTCTCTTGGCATACCTTTTGCAGAGACAGAATGCATTCCCAGACAAGGTTGGATGTACATTTGTAATTACTCAACGCTTTGAGTGCCGCTTGCCCATCTGTAAAAATACAAATATTAGCACGTCTATATTTCCTCTTCAGACAAACGTTAACACATTTTATTATAGCAAACATTTCCGCCTGGAAGACCGTTGGATAGTTTCCCATCGCCACTGAGATTTCTACCCCAGGGCCGAGGATTCCTGCTCCCCTTTTCGTTCCAATTTCCGACTTCCCAATCTATACGTGACATCTCACATATGTTGTAAGGGATGTCATGGTTTTCCACAGGTTTCATCCAGTCTCCATTCACATATATCACTGGCCCATTTTGAAATCTTTGTGAAATGCTCAGGTGACCGACATAATCACCAGACTTGAATGTTTTCAACCGTTTGAGTCTGAGCATACTCTTTTCCGCTTCTAATTGCACGTATTCGTACAAAGGCAGCAGATTTAGATTTAGATTGCTTCTAACAATTTTGATGGGGTGCTGCGCATCGTTCACGTTATAGCAATGGACATTAATCGTTGAAGTTTCGTCTGCTTTTTCTGTGCAGTAGTCTCTTTTGTTATTGTCCACTACACAAGGAAAGCACACGTTAGTTCTGGACGGATTATGGATGTATAAATCCACGTTATCATGTTTGGCCTTAGACCCCATTTTCTGCCAAATTGTTCTGAGCATATCTAGAAAGCACTGGTTGCCTTACCAATCACACACTCAACATGAGCATTCCAGTTCAGTTTGGTTTCCAGTATCACTCCTAGGTATATCACCTGTTCACTATGATGGATTTCCAATCCTCCTAGCTTAAAAGCATTCAGATTCAACTTCCTTTTCCTTGTGAAAGGAACAATTGCTACTTTTGAGGGATTTAGGGCCCTCATGAATAAACCTTTCGTTGCCCGTACTGTAATGGACGAACTTCCCAGCTCTGAAGTGTTTTCTCTTTTTGCAAGCAAGGTGTGAACCCTTTGGATTATGTTCATGTCAAAGTTCCTTTTTTCATAGCACGACCATAAAGGAATAGGAAGCGTTGTCGAAAGCTCCTTCAATTTATAAGAAAGAACAAAGTGCTATTTCTTTTACCGGAAGAGCTTTTTCTACCTTTAAAACCATGTATGCAGTGCCGTAACTGTTGACTAAAAATCTCAATTAATGGCGAGTTCAACACTGCTTCGCCGTTTTGAAGCTATGCTGGAAGTATTCCGTCCATTCCTGTAGATTTGTTAAGCTGAAAAGATCTCAATGCATTTTCTACGCTGGCATTTGTCACTTCTTTATCGCATCTTCGAAGTTTTCGCTTGACAATTGCCTAATATTTTTCGATCGGTCTGAACTCATGGCAATTCGGAAAATTAATCTCTTTGTCGACGAAATTAACATTGTTTGCAGCATACTATTCTAGTACCTCATTAGAGTAGTGGCAACAATCAACATGCAGCTAGCGATTTGAAATTGGTTCATTGTTGTAGAACCCTTTGGCCCGAAGTACACCTTGAAGCCAGCACCTTGACGTACATATCTGCGCCTTTGTTTTGATTTGCTGTGTTATTTTGACAGAATATTTGAGAGTGTGTTCGTGTGAGTTCATTATGAGGGGCGCATTATTAAGATTGGGACCGAGCTTAAGACCGATGTGCTAGTACTGACTGAGCCAAGAAAAAATCGTATTTGTGCGGGACCTACTGGTCTTAGAGTTAGTCTACGGTAGTTACAGCTGTCTAGATCCGGCCAAAACATAACGTTGGTCTTGTGTTGCCGAAAGAAGGGTAAAATCCTCGGTAAAATTCGCTTTTTCAGACACTTTTCAATGTAAACCTTCGACGTCGTCGTGTGACATGTGATGAAAACCTTGATTTCAAGGCCAAAACTGCAGATTCCTTACCAAATCATTAGTTTACGAGCAAACTTATCAGCAAAATAAATTTATACCTGTAAGGGCCATCCCCCCAACCAGTTACCAGGTAAAAGTTTCGTCCGGAGATTTGTTTATAATCCATTTTGACATATGATTTATGATAGATGCGCTGTGTTCTATCTAGACTCAGAGTATCCTTGTAACGTTTGATTACAAGACACTTAAGGAATTTTAACACTTTTACTATTTTTGAGGCAGACCACGAAGAATTCTCTAGATGTTTGTGCACAATTAATTTGCTTTTCTCAAGTTCCATGATCCGTTATTTCGTCGATCAATCGAGAAAAACTTCATCACAAATTTCTTCGTCAATGAAACATCAACAAATGCCTGTCAAACGTTTTTTGTTCTTACCACCAGGGACGCGGTGGTGTATTAAACCGTGCGTCCAGTTCTACTTTGAATCGAGCTTTAT
This sequence comes from Aedes japonicus, assembly GCA_034211315.2. Lineage (NCBI taxonomy): Eukaryota > Metazoa > Arthropoda > Insecta > Diptera > Culicidae > Aedes > Aedes japonicus. Next base: position 45,688 of record JASCZW010006246.1, read on the forward strand.
GTTTTTACACGTTAGAAGCCAGGATCTTCGTTTGTACTCAGTAAGTGCATTCTTATAGGGGGTTCAACCTGATGCTCTTTTCGTTTTGTTAAACAATCAACGAGACGTTTTACGCCGATGTTCCAATTTCACCACGGAATATCTCTGTTGGAGGACGATTCTTTGATAGGACAGCTAATATTGAAACAATTTAAAGTCTTATCGTTTACAATTTCTGCACTGAATCAATCTTTCTTCCTTCTGTAAATAACTCCGAATTCAAAAATTGTGAAAATTGATCCCAGTTTGTTTTCCTAGGATTTCGAAATGTATTAGTTGAACGATTTCCCCCACTCTATTCAAACACAATATGTCTATGGTCTGTTAATGACGTTTCCTCAGAGACTTCGCAGTTTACAATTCTTTCATGAATTGCACTATTGCGATATGTCAAGTCTGAGACTTCTTGTCTGATAGCATTTCTGATCTCTTATTGCATATGTCTATATTATTAGATGAGAGATATTCCAATAGGCACTCACCTTGACTGTTGATATCCGTACTATACACGCGTTGGCATCACAGCCAATGATGAACGACTTTTGCTCTGCAGTACTGGACAAGTGAGTCGATCTCAGGAGGATGCACTTCTGGAGCACCACCCGGGAAATAGGCTGAAGCCACTATGACCTCAGTTTTGACGTAGACTACGTCTTACGGCAAGAGTAGGGTGTCAAAAGGAAATCTGAAAGTTGCGATCGTCACGAAATATCGTTACAAATTAAACGTTAATAACTCAGTCAATCCTCGATAGATTTTCAAGATGTCTACACCAATCGATTGAAAATATTCCCGCGTATCAATTAAACTACCAAAATTAATCCTTGATTATTGAAAATAGGGCAAATGAGAGGTGATGTCTTATAATTTCGTTTTGCAGGATAAATTTACTAAATGCACAGTACTTTCCTATCACAGATTTCAAATGTGAGCAAGGTAGTTCTCATATGCAGCAGTGAATGATATAGAAGCGGCACACCTTAACAAATTTTTCATTCACCTGAGAAGAATAACCAAGATGTTAAAGTCCCTTAAAAAAATCTCATTCGTTCGGCAGCATCGAAGCAGTGCGGTACTGTTCACAGTTGTTTGATTTGGTTTGCGTTTTTTGGATCATTAAGAAGTGTACGCCGTTAACACCAACAAGATGTAAGAAACAACCAAAGTGTATGGGGCTGAAATAACAGTAAAATTTTTGGGTACACTAGCTTCATTTAGGAGCGGCAGTATTGGAATGGCAGCTGGCGACGGTAAGTACCCTGGAGTGTGCACTGACTAAATTTGGTCTGCAGAATTGAAGCTGTTCGAAGCGGCATTGCATGGGTAGCCTGGCGTGTGGCAAGCACCCAGGCCCAGTTTTCCTGATGGCTGTTGTTTGCAAGCCGTTCGCTAGGCCGCCAATAGTTACAAGTCGTTTGACAAAGTCAGTAATTTATATGTAGGCTGTTGGTCCTGTGGTTGGTCCTGTGTGTGAGACCGTGAAGGTTTTAATATTTGAATCCGTCCTTTTTAGGACGACCAATTCTGTTTTCCTAGCTAGAGAGTTTGTTAGATTGGGTTTTATCATACATTCAGTTTCAAATACAATCAATTCAAACATACTTACTTATGCTAACCCAACGTCCCATTTTCATCCTAAATTTCTTCGGATCTTTCGTTGCATTCGTCTTTCTGTCTCCGGAGCGATTTGTCGTTTTGGATAGATGTGCAGCACTTTCCGATTGGCGCTGCCCAGGATTTTGACCTTTCCGCAGTTCTGTTTCACTAAACCGGAAGTTCGGGACGTAATTTCTTTCCGGAATCTTCGTCGACATTGAGCAACCATTCAGCATCGAGTTATTAGTACGAGACACTGAAGAAGTCTGCACATTGTAAACGAAATACGCGTATCTTTCAAGATACGCAAAGGTAGTTGGAATTAAATGGAAAATAAAAATTTTTCTACTAATTTCTAGCATTCTGAATGTTTATTTGATCTGTTCAATATTTTCCAGCCATTTGTGGCCAGTCTGCCATTCTAACTTTCTATGAGTTCTTTGAGCTGCTCATCGTTGGGACGTATCTGGACGAGACATGTCTTTATTGTTCAGAGCAGCAAGTTCGGCAACGAACGTATCCGGCGTCCACAAAGTGCTGCACGACGTCCGTTTTCGACGCGGCGAGCTGCCGTTCTTTGAACGCGCACACTTCTAAACGGAGTTGCTTCACTGTTTTTGCCATCACGGTTGGAGTTTGACCGATAGAGCTGTCAAATTGTGTCTGCTGACTCATGGGTTACTATGATTGATGCTGCATGGGTTTTTTCGTCAGTGCGGGTGAAGGTAAACCCATGAAAAATTGGTAATTTTTGTCCATTTTTTATAATGCAAACGTTAGAGCACAGGTCCAGCAGCGCCGATGCATAATTAAAGCTTAAGAAGCGAGAACTCCACGTCATGACGGTCGGCTACTCCACATCGGTACACCTCTCGATGGGAACATGAAATAGCCTCCAGCAAGAGCTGAGGCTAAGGATATAAGAAGTGCATTAGCACAGCCGCTCCCCGAAGTAGTCGCTTCACCGTGGTCCCGGGGGAGAAGGCAAACGGAAAATAAGGATTGTTTTTACTGGTTAGGCACGAAAGCAAGTCCCATCATCGCTCTTGTTAGTGCCATACCGTGCCAAACACACTACAGGCTAGGCTTTTGAAGCTTTTTAAACCATTAAAACAAACATCTAAGCAAAAAAATTGATGTTATTCCCACAAACATCGAAATGTGCTTTTCAGATTTTTCCCTGGTTTTCACTAAATTTGTAGTACTTTCGTTCGATAACTACTTCATCGGTAACTATGGAAATTATCAATTATCTATTTCAGTTGTTTCGGAGCGAGTTGGTTTTTGAACTCACGGCCGATATCAAACGAACATTCTTCGTGCCGGAAAATTACACATTTTAATTAACCTTATTGTAGTAGATTAGATTAAATTAGATTAAAGATGAACGTTAGTCTCAAGAATCTTCTGTTGGCTTTCTGTGTAATGTTCTGTCCTGTTAGAATCTGGAATCACTTATTGTGTTGCAGCGGCATGGAAAGTGACCGCTGCAAGAATTCTTTTACAGCGGTTTGTTCACCTAGGCTCCCACTATCGGTGGTAGTGCAGTGAGTCAAAAGTTATTCCAGATGGAAGTCGAGAGGAGAGAAAAAGTTCTGCAAACCTGCATCGATAAAAACATAAATCCACCCAACTCGAAAGATTTTGGGCAATAATGAAGCTGAAGCTTAAGAAAAGTGGAAAAACGGAACGCAACTCAGATGACCAAAATATGGAACAAATGTGCCAAGGAAGTTGACTCCGATGGTGTGCAGCGTTTGATGGGAGGAATAAAGAATTCAAATTTTTATTAGAAACGAAGAGAAATTATTTGTTTTGATATATTTTTTCTTAAAGACTGTGAATCACCTTTGTTTTGATGTATTAAATTTGTACGTTATTTGTACGTTAATCCGTTTAGCTTTAATTACAGCTGATCTAGCAATAAGGAAGTAGAAACCTCGGGCGGTCAATCATACCCCCATACTGATACTCACTATCCCGGTAAGTTACAAAACTATACTTTTTTCAAATCCTTCGTAACTGTAAGTTAGACAAAGTTGTTAATTCATTACAGATTTACGTTTTCCGACTGCTTCCAATGCCACCAGTAGAAGTCCATAATTACCAGTCTACCTTGCATACTTGTGCACTCGGATCGAAAGGTCATCCGACCGTCGTCATCGACGACGTCCAACGACGAATCATATCCTGCTTTCAAATCAAAACAAAATCTATTCAGCGAGTTATTCCATTGAACCGAGCTGACATACAGCAATAAAAAAACAACAACCCTACCCTGATACCGCGCACCGGATGCCGATTGCAATCCCTAGCTAGCCGACGAGGGAGTGCGCCACCCAGCGGTAATTTAACGCACGGCTAATTGAGTTTTAAAGTTGATATTTTAATTGATTCGAGCGCTTCCGACACGTGACTTGGCGCTGCTTAGTCCATTTTTCGTTTTCGCCGAGGGAAGATACGATTTGACGTTTTCTGTGCGGCGTTTTCGAATCAAGGAGTTGTAGTGCTGAAGCTTTCGGTTTTGAGAACGTATTCGGCGGTGAAAACACCTTTTCCCGTATCATTTTCCACCCTTTTGTGTTGTGTCGGAAATCCGGAAGAGGGAATCAATAAAATCACGCAAGTCATCATTCATTTTCCAGCTGCTCCTCCGCAGTGCTATCAGCTTGCTTTGGTTCGCGCTCGAGCGCGGTCCATTTTCGGGCTTATCGATTTCGTATTTCCCTATAACTATACTTATCATTGACGGAAAAAAGAAGGGACTACTTCGATCGCCTTTCTTTATATGCATAGATACGAACGATGCATGATGATGATGTTAGAAGGGCAACCAGGAAGACCATCGGACGGCTGAAAGATGCGCATCGACACCCGCCGCGTGTGGCACGTGACAGGGTACTTCAGAAAGTCATTTCCATAGCGTGGCCTAATAATAGTTATAATAGAGTGATATCTGCGCGGTATTATAAGGGCCTTTTTGTGACTTTGTACGACGCGTCAAGCAAATTGGTTATGAATCATACCATGTGCTCACATACATATGGATATGTGATGCGTCATAATCCGGAAGGCCGTTTCGATCTTTATCGGGGAGCGTCCATCTACGAATTGTGATAACTCATTCAACTGGATACAGATTGTTGCTGGAAGGTGCAACGCGAGATTTTTTTTTCATTTCGGCCACCTAATAGTTCCCAGTTTGCTGTGGGAATTAATTTCGCTCACGCACCATGGTAAATATTCATTATCCACCACCCGATATAAATCATCACCTTGTTGCTGGTGGCTCTGGCGAAAGCATATTTCACATAGTTCGCCTTGGTTTAGTGCAAACACTGATTTATCGTCGGTTTCTTTATCACTTAATTAACACATTAACACGTGTAAATGATCTGCTTGTTGATAATTAATTGACACTACCCTGCCGTCTGCACCGCCCGGCAGCCGTAAGTCGAAGACCGCAAATCCTCGTGCTCTTACACACACACCCACACCCCTGTTTGCTATTCCTTCCTGATGCCAGCTTATTAAAACTGTAACAAATCCCTGCCGCCGTTTGCTCAACAACGACGACGGAGAGGTCACGGAGGTCTTTCCCATCCCTGTTGGATTCGGTCGGTTTACCTAACGTACGACACACCACTCCCACCCCCATTCGGAATGATCCATTCTCTCGCCCTTCCTATGCCGTGCAGGGAGCGGCTCGAACAAAAGATGGTGCTCGGTCTTCTCGGTCGGGTGGGTCTCGGAATAATCCATCCAGTCGCGAGAAACGTTGTTGGTAAATCCTGAGGATTTTTTTTTCCGGATTGAATGGAAAAGTAGGTAGTTAACACAGCAGAATCAGGGTTGCCAAGTTTAAAGGGTGCTACGGGTAAAATTTGGACTAACAAGACAGGGTGTAAATTGATTAGTTTTTGACCTAGGCCTACGTGTTTATTTTCTATAGGGGGATGTAGCTTATCAAAACTTCCGGTCCGCCTCTAAGCATATTGCTATTAGGTAACAGGAGCTTATCCACCGATTGCCTGCCGATCTGCCAAATTTGGAAGACATCTACATTGCCCAAGTAACATTGACAAAACCATCCAGCTTTACTTAGTTTTATTAAAGTTTTATGAAAGCCACAAGAAATCAATTTGGTTTTATTTTGAAACCAAAAGGTGCCAATAGGTTTCATATTATAGTCTGGTTTATGCGAAACTACACAGTTTGTTTACAACGATCTTAAAACCTTGGTTTCTCAAATTCTGTTTACTTCTATCAATGGTTTTATTATGACTTTATGAACTCGAAAAATGCAATTTTTGAATGCCGTTTTAGGACTCATTTATATTATCTTATTATGGTCATTTGAAAAAGCATTTTAGAACCATTTTGACTCTAGTAAATGCATCAAACGGCAAATTGGCATTGAAGAAAGTCACCAAATGACCAAATAGTTTTATAGTAGTCATTGCTGAGATAAGTTGGAATTTTTGGCAAAACTGTGACTTTTCCAATCGCCATATTGAAATATAAGAAATAATTGAAATGTGGAAAAATAAATGCACCACATTTTATATGTAATGCAAATAAACTGTAGATCGAACACCGATTTTGGCATTTTCTAAGAATATCCTATTGAATTGCATCAATTTTCAGGAAATTTATGATTGATTTATGGCACATATTTGTTTTAATGTTGTTTTTGTTGTTGTAAACTTGCATAATTTCCGAGGCGCATTAGTTTTCGGCTTTTATCGTACTAATATTCAATAATACCAAGATAAATGCGCATATGATTTGGAGCATTAGGCGCAGTAAAAAAACTCAATTTGTTTTGAATATTTAGCTATCAAACAAAATTTACCGCAACACTAGGATTTTTTTCATAGATATTATTTACTGCTAAATGAATCAGAAGAGCAGAGAATCGAACAAAGCAGAACAACAAAAACCAACCACGATATCACAGTGAAGTTTGACAGCTGGGGCCAGTTGGCCCTATGCTATTTTGGATGGCAGCCAATAGGTTTTATAAAGGTTTTCAAGTGGTCATATGTTATTACACTAGAACATTATCAAAATCACTTTGGTCTTTTGAAGGTTTTATTGACTTGTTTTCACTACCGTCTATAAAGTGACCTACTTTGTACAGATTTCGGTTTTAAAGAAGCATAGAGGAGGTGTTGGTAGACAAAACAGTTTTGAATGCAGCTTTATCAACACAGCCGAGATGAGTGCTATACTGCTGGAATAAAACTAAAATTGTTACCTGGGTTGAGTTATCTCAAATTATAATATTCCACCCACTATATCACAAAACATTGCGATTAGTTGCGATTAGGGTATTTGCCAGCTATGATCCGAGAAATTCTCTAGCTTTTTCACCGAGAAGACATTGAGCGATGACCACATTAGACTACGTTCCACTTGCCGGTCAAACCTTGGGCCAAGTCGACATCGATGCAGAGATGATAATCAAGGCCTGTTCTAAACTCAAATTGTCTCACAATCCCGGGCCGGATGGAATTCCTTCGTCCTTTCTCAAGCCATACCTGGATAGTGTGTTGCCCCCGCTGCTTCCCGTTTTTCGATTGCTAAACTGCTTGAGCTTGTAATTATGGAACCGTTGCTCGCTCACAGCAAACCGTATATTCCACTGCCATCGTTCAACTGCCAATAACTTGCTATACCTTACTTCCTAAACGGATGTCATTTCCACCGACTTGTCTGCAGCCTTCGATAAACTGAACTACCGTATAGCTATTGCCAAACTGGACAGGCTTGGGATCAAGGGATGCCTGCTGCAATGGTTTCAATCGTATCTCACTGATCAGTCTTCAACTCAACACTGCGTCGGATATCAGCGTCATTTCCGAGCAGACATGAAGGCAGATCGGAAAACCAGCAGCAAGTCCTGCAGTAGTCTAATTCGCTACAGCATCGGGAGACTCTTGAAGCTGGAGTTCCAATGTTCATGCGAAGTTGCGATCAAGGGAGCGTGAAGCAGCAGCTCAATCTGCTTGGACTGGAGTTAATCGATACGTTCGACCTCGGTTCGTTGCCTATGGATCAGTTCTGCAATCAACTTAGCAGCTATCCAACATCGATTACCTCTTGAGGTGGACGAAAACTGTAGAGAGTTGCTTACCATTAACACGCATTGAGGTCTCTATCGCTAGAATCGGCTTCCACCAGGAATCAAGGCGGCACCTGGAGCGTTTCAGCAGCTCGTGGACACGATGCTCGCAGGACTCAGCTGCACTTCGGGATATCTCGACGATGTTCTTGTCGGCAGAGTCGACGAAACGGACCATTGGCGCAACTTTCAAGCCGTCCTTCGTCAAATTCATGAGTTCGGATTCACCATCAAAGCGGAAAAGTGCTCGTTCAACACAAGCACAAGAAGTACCTGGGACATATTATCCACGAGCAAGGTCTGCGTCCGGATCCAGCGAAAGTTCAAGCCATCTGCAATATTTCAGCACCGACAGACGTCTCTGGAGTTCGATCGTTTCTGGGAGCGAACAATTACTACGGGAAGTTCGTCCCGAGTATGAGTACGCTGCGATATCCCCTGGATGAGCTTCTTAAAGCCGACAAGAAGTTCATGTGGTCAGCAAAATGCGACAAAGCCTTCTGCACCTTCAAGCAGATCCTCACCTCCGATTTGCTTTTGACGCACTACAACCCACAACGCGAGATCGTGGTGGCAGCGGATGCATCATCGATTGGAGTTGAGCGACCATCAGCCACAAGTACCCAGACGGATCGATCAAGGTCGTGCAGCACGCTTCCACAGCACTAACATCCACTGAGCCAGATTTTCGTTGTGGCCAAGTTCCAAAAGATGCTCTTTGGTCGGAGCATCACCTTACAAACGGATCATGCTCCACTTCTTCGGATCTTCGGATCGAAAATCGGGATCCCAGTATACACGGCAAAACGGCTTTAACGTTTGGTTTACAGCAACTGCTTTACGGCTTCAACATCGTCTATGTGAACACGATAAAATTTGGAAACGCTGATATCCTGTCTCGAATGATCGATCAGCACGTCAAGCCAGAGGAAGACTACGTCGTAGCCAGCATAATCACGGCCAAGAGTCCACCCAGAGCTCCGCCACTGTCGTGGCCTAAGTTAAAGCATCCAAAGAGAATACTTCCTTCTCAGCGTCGATGCGTACTCGAAGTGGGTGGAAATCGTCAGGACCAAGTCAATCACAGCAGCTGCAACGATAGAAATCCTACGCAATATCTCTGCTCGCCTTGGTATGCTAGAAACGCTAGTCAGCGACAACGGTACGCAGTTTACTAGTGCTTTGTACGCACAGTTCTGCCTCGGAAACGGTATCGACCACGTGACAATCGCACCTTTCCATCCGCAGTCCAACGGGCAAACCGACCGAGCGTTTTGTGGACACCTTCAAGCGAGCGGTGAAGAAGATTCGAGAGGGGAAAGGATCAATTCAGGAAGCACTGGACATCTTTCTATTGAGCTTCCGAACTTCACCGAATGCGTCGGCACCAGAAGGCAGATCTCCCTTTGAAATCATGTTCGGGCGCAGAATTCGGACCAGCCTGGATTGTCTACGTCCTCCAGCATTTCGGGAACCAGTTGATCAAGCAGGTTCAAGATCTTTCATAAAAGGTGACGCAGTGTTTGTTAAGGTGCACTCCAAAAACTCGTGAAGATGGGCACCCAGAGTGATTTTGGAGAGAATTGATCAGGTGATGTTCAACGTGTGGGTTGAAGGAAAGCGCATGGTTCGTCCACACATCAATCAGCTGCGAAGACGAACGAACTGTGATAGCAGCCCGTCATCTAGCTCTGTTTCATCTAAGGCAGACACACAACAATTGCCTTTTCACATAGTCATCCTAACCCCCAATAATGGTAAAATTTACTATCAAATATGTCTCTGTGCAGAAACAGAAGCCATCTTGCGCACACGAAGCATTCTTGAACGCACGGCTAGGCGTGTAAGAGTCCGTTTCGAATCGGACCTGCTGTGGAAAAGTGACGACATTAGCCTTCCAGATAGTTACCCAATGGCTCTGATGCAGATGATGGCACTTGAACGAAGGTTCGCAAAAGGTTATTGGCTCCAAACAGCCGTACAGGAACAGATAGAAGCGTACCAAAAGACGGGATATGCGCTCAAGGCGACGGAGGCTGAAATGCGTAATTTCTATTCGTTGGAAGTGTTGTAACGTTTGCATTTAAAAAAAAGGGACTTTTTCCGGATGGTGATAAAAAAAAATCAAGACAGATAATTGCTTTTGATAAATTTCCCATGTGAGCGGCCTTCCGGCAGTTAACCGGAACATTCGCCGTGGTGGACGAAAACAGGCGTGTAGGCATGTTTTTGGGTTCTTTCTTCGTTTTGTTTATCAATTCTTCCTCAGTTTTCGCGACAAAATTGTTGGAATAGATTTTACGCTTCAGGTTGGCCTAGAAATTTTGGGTACCACATCGATATTCAGCCACTACATCTCCTCCAACGATCCCGTCGAGTAGTGGGTCGACGCCAGATCAGGCCAGAATACTGCGTCTTTGCCCTTATGGTATTTCTTGATGAACGACGCAACTTCCGGCAGGCATTTCGTACTATAAATTTCTCCATTCACGGCCAGCCCGAAGCGAAGGAAGAGTGGCTTTGGCATCCACTTCTCGCTGATTGTCAGCCACAGCAGCACCTTCTTGGGGAACTTGGTGTGTGAAATGAACTTCACCTCGGAGCTCACTTCCTTCGTGGGGGAAGTAAAATACGAAGTACCCTGCCAGTCGTTGCCGCCCAGGATGAGATTGGTCTCGTCGTCCATCACCACCACCACGTTGCGATTCGCTGGGAAAATCGAGTTGACCATCTTATTCAGCCGCTGCCGCTGCATCATTGCCTGCAGCTCCGAAACCAGTGCCGCGACTTCCGCTTTCTGACATGTATGTTCATGTTCGCCAGCTACTTTTAGACTGTTTGGCCGGTTGAACCGACCTCCCGGCCCTCCCTCGGTCTTCTTCTTCAGCATACTTTGGAGCTCTTGTCGCTCAGTGTCGTCGGCTATCTGGAACCGGGCTGTCTTTCGATGCTCTGATTGTTGTCTAATAGTGCCAAGATGTTGTAGATGCCGGAACGGGCCTATCCGGCGTCCACAAAGTGCCGCACGATGTTCGTTTTCGACGCGGAGGGGTGCCGTTCTTTGAACGCGCACACTTCTGAACGGAGTTGTTTCACTGTTTTTGCCATCACGGTTAGAGTTCGACTGGTAGAGCTGTCAAATTTTGTCTGCTGACTCATGGGTTACTATGATTGATTGCTGCATTGGTAGTTACGTTGATGCGGGGGTGAAGGTAAACCCATTAAAAATCGGCTATTTTTGTCCATTTTGTTAATGCAAACGTTTGCTGATGCATCCGTTTCTAGCTGTAGCAATACCACCTCACCGCTACCTAACAACAGTAACCGCAAGAGGTTGCCAAAAACAAAAACTATGACTTCTCGTAATTCTAAGAATATCCCGTCCATGTGAGGACTCGTTCAAGTATTTGATTCACAATTCTGATTGTGATACGTTTGCTCTCTGTGAAACATGCCTTTCTTCTGAAGATGAATTAAATTTCCACGATTTTAACATTATCCCTAGTAGCACACTTGTTGCCATTCGGTTGAGATAACATAAATATGCCTTACTAAGTCATAATCGAGTTACTACAACTAATCTTGATCGTAGTGTGCTTCTTGGGATTCACCTGGACCGAAATGATTCATATGGTGGGGATTTTGGGGATCAAAAAGTGCTACCCCTTCTATAAAAGCTCACTCCCAATAATCTCAGGCATTGCCAAATAAATGTAAAAAATAAAGAACTTTGGAGCTCAGTAACATTACTTCCATCTCCAGTTCTTACTCTGGGTGATCTGAACTTCCACGGTACTGCTGGTCTGTCTGGTCTAGGAATTTTTCGTTGAGGAAAACTTGTCGACTCCCTGGGCATAGGGTATAATTGTACTTGGCACACAATCATACTAATGCGAAAATGTTACGACAGCTCTTAATTGATAACTGTGGAAGTGCATTTAGAACACTAAGTTGAGAGCAAGCAATGAGGTTATTACGAAATCAATACGCTTGAAACGCTAAGAAAGAAGAAGACGTCAGAGTTTTCTTCAAAATTGTCAAGACGATTTGACAAGTAATTCTCTTGGGCGGTGGTTACATTCCATTATTCCAAATGTTTCGACGATATCGTGGTTCAAAGGTCTGAATGTAAGTCGGATCTTCATTCGTGTGATGTCAAGACTAAGGTCCAATCACTACTCGTAACTCTACAGAATCAACATTGTCGATAGCAATTTATGGGGCATTGCCCGGATAATAAGCATGACCGAGGTAGACAACCCTTCCGCGTTAACCAGCGTTAACCGCGTTAAAAAATCAGATAGGTCACACATGAAATTTGGCGCACATAACTGAATAATTTTGATAATAGTATTTGGCAATTGTTACTACATAAAGCGTGTTATTAATGACAGAATACGATGAAAAACACGACTTTTTAACATCTGCGACATACGTCCTTTTGAAAAGTTATGCCTGAAATGAACTAATTAAAAAAAGTGGCATTGAAAACTCAGTGAGCAACCTGTTTGCGTAAACAGCGCAGTCCAAGATTCAACGCTCACATACAGATATCATTCTGATTAGAGAAACCTGAACGGCCAGCTTATTATTGAATGGAATACTTGTAACTATAAATTAGAAGAAAAATTAGTAATCTCCATTTAATTCCAACTACCTTTGCTTATCTTCGACAGATACGCGTATTTCGTCTACAATGTGCAGACTTCTTCAGTGTCTCGTACTAGAAGAAGTCGAGTTATTAGTACGAGACACTGAAGAAGTCTGCACATTATACTTGTTATTAAAACATGAGCCTGAGCATTAGCATGAGCATGGCCATGATTGACCGCCAGAGGTTGCTACACCGTTGTTTCCAGATCAGCTGTTGTTACACAGAGAACCAACAGACGATGCTTGGGAGCTAGGGGCAAGACACTGAGCAATCCTGAGTAACTCCGAGCAATTATGAACATCTCTTATTCACTGGATTCATATTGTGATATTGAACATTCCTACCTTTTCAAAAGCTTGATTTTGACAGTAAAATTGCATTATCAAAACAAGAAAGTTTTGTCGTGAAGGGTTGCCGTATCAATGTTGTGGTCATCCTCAACCACTATTCATTAAAATTAATATGTAATTAATAATAATTTTAGTAGATCGTGTTGCGTTATTTTAGCTTGGATGGAAGTTGAGGGAACATCCGCTATCCACCTGAAGCCGACCACCTCGTTTAAAAATCAATCAGTCGCACCTTCATTCGCCCCCCTCAAAGTATGCAACTGACATAAAACGATATCACCTGCAGAACTTTCGCTTCTGGACTTCGAATCAGTGTCCGCATACCTACGCAAACTTCATCAGAACGACTCTATCCAATGTTTGTCCTGTTCTCTCAGATCGAATATGCCTCACTGCACCAGCTATGTTTACCACAGTTTACCAATGTCGAATTGGCTGCGTCAGGAGTTTTCGATATTTGTGGTTGATCGATCCGGATTGGCCTCTTTTTGGAGTTGATTCGTTCGGCATTAAATAAATTTCACATATTCTGTGAGGACCACCTTAGCAACCCACCAACAGATCTCATCAGCAGCAGTACGGCTGGCGGCTGCCTCTTGTATCTGCTTTGTTCTAAGCGATCGACTATCGACTACAGGAACTATCACCACTCTCCTTCTCGATCGGTCAATCATGATGTGATCCGAATCGTCGGATAGTGATAACGAGCACCGCTGTTCGGATGCTGAGCGAAAGAATGAGATGACCAGGAGTGCAGATATTAAATTCACCAAAGACAATTCGGGTGTGGTATTGCCATGTATATTTGAGCTTGAGTTTAGTTAGTTTTTTATGGTACGTTGTTTTGTAGGTCCTGCGTTACCGTTTAGTAATAAGAAGAATAAATGTTGTGGTAGAATGTCAGTTGTTTTGTTGCAAAGAAGTCCGATTGATTGGACTATTTACTGGAACCATTCCCGAACTATTGGCTGCTGCGAGGAACCAGAGAACGCTCCAGATATCCAACATACTCCATCTGTTTTTCATCTTTGCCTTTGGAAAAACAATGAAACAATATCAAAAATTCTACTTACCGCAATCGGGGCCCAAATCCTCTGTCACATACTTCGATCTTGCCTCAAATGAGAGCTTCTTACGATATGATAATAAATGATTTTCCCAGACTATAAACATACTGTTGTCACATGTTGCTATGGTTGCCACCGTCGCCATCGCCAAATTCAAAGCAGTGCTGCCAGAATACTTCAAATTGTGTTATAAATTATACAAGTTGATGGAAGCTGATGTATTCTGAGCAAACGTGAATTTTTTTTTATCAAATATAAGGGATGTTGTTTTTTTCGTTTTTGCACACATTTTTTTGGCATTCCCACCACTCTATATCTTGGGGGGGGGGAAGAAAATCATAGAGTGTGTAAATTTGATGAATCCTGCGTAACTTTGAAGAAAAAAGTTACTCACAAAAAAGCTGTCTTGCCCCTTTGCTTGGGACCAACATACGTTTTCGACGTGTAAAAACTATAGATACTGTATATAGACCGGTCAACAATTCATTAGGCCTAACTGACAACTAAACAATGGCTTCCCAAATTCTCGTTATTGAAAACTGCTAATCAATCACCACGATCATTTCGAAGGAAGTGTCACCTATCCGATGAATTGAGCTTATGGAGCTTTGTCAGAGAATTTAGAAGCATTGACGTTTAAGCCTAATATTTGTGTCAATTCTATGCAGTCAAACGACCTGTCAAAAATGCAGCCAAACGGGCTGTAAACTTATGATTCACTTTAAAGGAGCAAGTATTGTGATCAAGTATTGTTTTGACAAAAGCCAATTATGAACAAATAAGGGATTTTCTACTTCCATATTCAGTAAATGCAAGCCATTTCTGCCTTATAGTATCTTACTTTGGAAACCGGAAGAAACCCACAGAATTCACTTCACATCGCGAGTTATTGCCACAATTTCGCTCCAAACAATTCATTTTTACACGGCACTTTTCTCTACGCTTTCTAATGAATATCTTCAAACGGAATCAAAACAAACTTTCAATATCGAAACCGAATCTTTTTTTCAGCCTATTGCGCTGTTTACTTCAAGTTTGTACAAATACAAGTGGTGCCAGATCAATTGCTCAAATTTATGACATTTTTCAGGGTTGGCAGATTGTATGATTTTGCGTTTTCCTCCGGTCTATATACAGTGTCAATAGTAAAAACTGCTGAGGCAACACCAGCGCCGGCCACGCCCCTAAGGAAGGTCCAGAAAGGAAAGGGTATGGATATGTTGACGTGATTCTCGCTTTATTGGAAGCCGCGGAGTCCACTGCACTTTCACGAGAAATCACTGGGATTTTGGGTATCAGGATTGGGTGGCAGTAGGGTTCGTTTTGTTTAACGATAAGCTGTCAAGTGAAATATTTAAAAATTAGTACCGATTTCCGATTTGAACCGATTCAAACCAACAGTAAGGATGCTATTGGGCACTCACCAAGTGTGATTGTGGGTTTTCATTGGGAAAACAAAATGAATTTCAGCAATGCTGAAATTGAAACAAACCAAAAACTATCACTGGTTAAACAACTATGCTTAATTAATTCTACTGAAGAATATTAAGTTTATATTAAGAGATGTATCATGTTTGAATCGAAAACGTTCATTTCATTCAATGCACAAGATGTCGTTGTTTCTAGAATATATATTATTTTAAATCATCAAAAAAACCTTGTTTGAACTCTACAATAAATATTGTTGAACGGAAAACATACCTCTAGTTGAATCAACAGTATTGATTTGTGAGCTGGGAAATAAAACTTGATTTTTTGTTGTTGAAATGATACAGGATATTGTTAAGTTGATATTGTATTCGTTAAGAGCTACCAAAACGCTCACTTCAGTAGCGGAAAATTCAATAAAAAAAGATTCCATCTACAGTATTTTTCTTAGTTAAATAATCCAGAATAAAATCTTCACCCATTTCCCCCGTCGGAGTCATAATTTATTCCATTTCCCACGCTCAATTTCCTCCCACGAGTCAAGCAGATTCTATCAATTACATCCCCTTCCGCATATTCTTTATTTGTTATGTTTATTCGTTCTTTCAATTCGATAAAACATCACCCCCTCCCGTCCAGCCTTATAAGTCAATTTTATTGTTTTACACGCCAAGCGACTTTCACCGCTCAATTAAGTTCGCCGATGTCGAAATGCGTGCACACAAATAAATAATAAATATTTGCCTTGAGGCGAACGTCTCCAACGCCACCAGTGATGCTTTTTATCGCAATTTGATCGTGAAAAAAAACTAACAAACATCTAAATGACATATGCCGACCGAACACACTATAACCCAACAAAACACCCGAGCAATTTGCTTAATGTAACCCAGCAAGTGAAATGACCACGTCCACCCCCTCGTCCGTTTGTATTCGAATCGACGGCGACGAGAGCGTGTGCATCAAAGTAAACAACTAATCTGATGACAAAGTGGAAAATGACTAAAAAATAATAATAAAAAAAGGATGTCATGAGAATAGGAGCTGGTCTGGTGGCTGCCAATGGTCATAAACAAGGGGACAAAAGGCAAGGAGCACGTGATTGAGCCGTTCCTGCTTGTTTCCTCCCACCCCAACAGATATAATATTGAATTATGGGTGCCACCACAATGTTGATCTTGTGACAAACGACGGGGTCCTCTCCGCTCTCGAAGGTTGACCTTTTATGGTCCGCGAATAGTCCCCAGCTATCGTCTCAACAAATCTTCACACAATGTCGTCAATGTCCGTTGACTACAATGAATACTGTAGCATCATTGTGATGATTAGCCTTTATGCATAGGTCGTCCTTATGTGATAAAAATGGTCTCTACTCCCTGCTACCGACAGCATACGTTAGATAAAATTTATGTATATGTAGTAATTCACTGGACCAGAATTTATGGTCCAGTCGTTGGAAAAACGGATGACGAGAGGACACTGGCTGGTGACGACGCTTTTTATACGAGGATTCTTGTTTTTTTTTCCTCTTGGAAGACGAGAAGGAGTAGGAAAATTTATGCTGGCATTCGATTTTCTCTTGACTCAACGATTCTCTGGTTCTTTTTTTTTCTTTGGCCTGTGCTTCAATAGATAAATAGATGAATGAAGAGAAATCACTTTTTCCGGTCTATTAGGTTTATTCTAATCCAATGATGGGGATGCGATTTTTTTTCTTGGTGAAATAGATGTTTGCGACCATCATTGCTGGGAAAGTGGCTCTTTAGCCATCGTCCTATTGAAAGGGTTTCATCCGACCAGGTTGTGAAGTCAAACATTTAATAATAAAGTTTGAAATTAAATCTTCCATTACGGTAGCTCATCAATCTTCCAATGAAAACCATCGGATGCACTATATTATTTGCGGGATAGATGAGAAAATGGGAAAATAAGCAAATTCAAAATTGGTAAACGCTCCATTGAAATATGGGAATCCTGTTTAAAATATTCCTCCCAGTTTTTTTTTTCGTCGCTTCAGCCTACTACGATGCCACCCTCAAGGTCTACTTGATGGTGTCAGTGTCACGCTTTGCTTCGTCTACACTGAGCCCAAACATCCTGCTTTTATCGTATGAATCCGCCGTCGGTTGATATCGAAACATAGAAAGCGCATTTTCGAATGATAGATGCAGGCGGAGGACGATATTTTAAAAAAACAGATGATGATCCTTCAAATGTGTCCTTCAAATAATACGCCATGAATTTACCGCCCGTTCAAATTCGAATGCACGCTGTATGAAAAATCGTCGAGTGACGGAAAATATAATCGGACTCCTTTGATTTCTGAGCTCCCGTTGCAATCGTGAGAAAATAATGAAAGAAATGATTTTAAATCATAGATTTGTTTCAAATTATTTATAAATCGCTAATGCTCTACACAGTATTGAAACAGACATCATATTGTATTTGGTTGATTGACATACGAAACATGGATGATTTTTATACGAATTCAACCATAAGACAATCATCCGATTTTCGAATGCATTTCGTTAAAGGGTGCAATCGAATTACTTTTCAGACGATCTTGAGACGATGTTTGGGTTCAGTGTACTTGCGAGTTGCAACAGTACAACAGTATGTGTAACGATATTTTATAGCATGCTTGGGTAAGGTTTTGGTCTTTTTACTTTACACGGGTTAGTCACCAGTTGAACATGACAGAATCTCTCTCTCTCTCTCTCTCTCTCTCTCTCTCTCTCTCTCTCTTTTTTCGACTCTCGACTTTTTATCCTACACCCGGAGAGGCCAGTGTCATATGATTTCCGTTCATCGTGCATTAAAAATTTGTGCACACCCCTCAGTTTGAATATGTGTACGTGTAGCATCATGCCTCTGTTTTGATTTTGAGATTAGCAAATGTCGTCGAAGGAAGAGAAGCAACTCATCTAAATTTTGCACGTGCATGGCGAAAATACAAACTACTATGACGCCAAGTTGGTGAAATAGTTGAATGTGGCTAAATCAACTGTTACCAACTGTTATTAAAAGTGTTCGGTGAACGTTTGTCGACAGCCAGGGAAGCTGGATCGGGGAGAAATCGAAAGCCGGAGGCCACAGCGACGACAAAAAGAGTTTCGAGCGGAACCCCAACCTCTCCGTTCGAGATGTCGCAAAGAAGCTGGGAGTGGCGCCTTCAACCGTGGATAGAGCTAAAAAACAAGCTGGACTGTCGACTTATAAGAAAGCGGCGACTCCAAATTGCGACGATAAACAAAATAAGTCGGCCAAAGCACGATCGCGAAAGTTGTACACGACGATACTGACGCAGTTTGATTTGCGTGGTACAGGACGATGAAACTTACACCAAGGCAGACTTTAAACAGCTTCCTGGACAGGAATTTTATACGGCAATCGGATGGGGAAAGGTGGCAGATATTCTCAAGCCCATTAAAATGTCAAAGTTCGCAAAGAAATATTTGGTGTAGCAAGCCATCTGTACCTGTGGCTTGAAGAGCAACGTTTTCATTACGACCGGAACCGTCAACCAGGAAATTTATCTGAGCGAGTGCCTACAAAAACTTCTACTGCATTTTGAGAAGCGACACAATTGTTCCCTTCTATGTTGGCCGAATTTGGCATCTTGCCATTACGGAAAAAAGGCCATTCAAGTGGTGCCCAAGGACAAGAACCCTCCCAACACGCCAGAGCTCCACCCAATCGAACAATATTGGGCCATCGTCAAGCGGAACCTTAAGTAGACTCAAAAATCGGCTGTGAGCGAGAAACAGTTCAAGGCAAACTGGTGTTCTGCGGCGAATAAAGTGGACAAGGAGACTGTACAAAATCTTATGGCAGGTGTTTAACGAAAGATCCGGGAATTCGCATTCGGTAGAAAAGAAGCTTAGCTGAAAATTTCTCTTGTATTCTGTATCAACTAAGCTTGAAAAAGAAAAAGAATTTGACTTATTAATAAAAACTTTGATCGACTCCCGCACTTTACTGTTTGAGCAAATTTTTGTCGGAACAGCCTTATCCATTCGACTCAACCCTACGAACTTATACTTTTTTCTCATCTGGGCATTCCGTTACGGATACAGTATTTTACGGCGTATTACTATAGTAACCAAATAGTTCAGTCTCTGGTTACATTCTGAGCTATTTATGTGCCGATTTTTGTTCTGGTTATGTTAAATCAAAGCTATATTGACCTTGTAAAACCTGTACAAAATCTATTCTTCTTCTTTCTGAGCGTTTCTTGAATTATTTTCGTAATTAGCTGATTGCTTGCTCTCTACTTAGTGTTCTAAATGCACTTCCACAGTTATCAATTAAGAGCTTTCGTACCATTTTCGCATTAGTATGATTGTGTGCCAAGTACAATCGTACCCTATGCCCTCAAAACAAAAAAATCCTAGACCACACCGGGAATCGAACCCAGCCACCTCATGTTCGATGTTGCTTTGAAGCCACGCCTTTACCGACTTAGCTAATTGAGGATCAAAATTCATTACGATTTGATAATTCCATATGGAGATATGACCAAAGCAATACCTGAGAGCACATTAATTGTGAGATAAAAATATATTCGTTGTAGTTCAAACACGAACAAGAACACTCTCACCAATCGATGCCGCTTGCATTCTAAGGCTTGCTTCATTTAGAATTGGAACAAACTTTTGCTCATATTGTGGCGCTCCTGGTGGATGGATTTGGAAGTTCTTGGTGCCCACGTGTCGGGAATTTTGTCAGCTTCACGTATGTGTTTTTGACATTCCACAAATCGACTGTACTTTGTAAACAATCAACATGAAAGCCGAAAGAAGGGAAAAAATTGTGCACAGTTATTTGGAAAATCCATTGTGGTCTGCATCTAGGCTAGCTAAACAGCTGAAATTGCCCAGAGATACCGTATGGCGCGTTATCAAACGGTATAAGGAAACATTGACGACGATTCGGAAGCCTCAAGCCAATCGTCGAAGTGGAACTGTCGACCGGAAACTGCGTGGTAAGATTTTGAAGACGATTAAGAGGAATCCCAATCTGTCGGACCGTGATTTGGCCAGAAAATTCGGTGCTGCCCATAGTACCGTGAGGAGAACTCGACTCCGGGAAGGAATCAAGTCGTATCGAGCAAGCAAACAGCCAAATCGGACCATAAAACAGAATAGTGTGGCCAAAATCCGTGCTCGGAAGCTATACGACCAGGTGCTGACCAAGTTCGACGGGTGTCTTCTGGTGGACGATGAAACCTATGCCAAGGCTGACTTCGGGCAAATCCCAGGTCAAAAATTTTACTTAGCAACGGCTCGGGGGGATGTTCCAGCCAAATTTAAATTTGTTTTAGCAGACAAATTTGCACGAAAATTCATGATTTGGCAGGGCATTTGCAGCTGTGGCAAAAAAACGAAAGTTTTCGTTACAAATAAGACAATGACGTCGGAACTATACCAAAAGTATCTCCAAAAACGAATTTTGCCGTTCATTTGATCCACGACCATCCCGTAATGTTTTGGCCAGATTTGGCAAGCTGTCATTACAGCAAAGTCGTTCAAGAATGGTATGCAGAGAAAGGGGTCCAGGTTGTTCCGAAAAACCTTAACCCACCCAACTGCCCCCAGTTCCGCCCTATTGAGAAATACTGGGCAATCATGAAGACTCAAGGCAAAGGGAAAGGTTGTCAAAGACATCAATCAGATGAAGACATGGTGGAATAAGATAGCTAAAACGATGGACGAAGAAGGTGTGCGCCGCCTAATGAGCCGTGTTACAGGAAAAATTCGAGAATTCCTTCGAAACCGTGACGAATAATTTTATCCGTATTTTGTCTTAAAAGTATGAAGAAAACGCAACATTTGTATAAAAAAAGATCTTGAATTCAATAATAAATAACTGAAATACCGGCAATTGTTTTTGTTCCAATTCTATCTGAAGCAAGCTTTATAGAGTCGCATCTGGTGCATTGTATAGCGCATCAAATGCAACATTCAGCGCACTAGATGCGACACTGTAGACTCTATAGAATTAGAGCAGGATCGATTGGAGCGAATAGTCTTGTCCGATTTTGAACGCATTGCAGTTTTAACGTTTGCATTCAAAAAATTGACTTTTTTCGGATGGTGATAAAAAAAGATAAGACAGATAATTGCTAACTATAATTTAGAAGAAAAATTAGTAATCTCCATTTAATTCCAACTATCTTTGCTTATCTTCGACAGATACGCGTATTTCGTCTACAATGTGCAGACTTCTTCAGTGTCTCGTGCTAATAACTCGACTTATTAGTACGAGACACTGAAGAATCTGCATTGTAGACGAATACGCGTATCTGTCGAGATAAGCAAAGGTAGTTGGAATTAAATGGAGATTGCTAATTTTCTTCTGAAAGTATGGTTACAAGTATTCCACTAAACAGCTCAAACCCTCTAGGATAGATAATTGCTTTTGATAAATTTCCCATGGAAGGTAAGCTTACTTGTAAAAAAAATCTACGCCCTTGCATGCGGCCTTTCGGCAGTTAACCGAAACATTCGCCATGGTGGACGAAAACATACGTGTAGAAATGTTTTTGAGTTCTTTCTTTGTTTTATTTATCAATTCCTCCCCAGTTTTCGCGACAAAATTGTTGGAGTAGATCTTACACTTCAGGTTGGCCCAGACATTTTAGATGGGACGCAGCTGGGGGACGGTGGGCAGGTTCGCCGACTTGGGTACCACATCGATATTCAGCCGCTCCATGCCCTCCAACGATCGCTTCGAGTAGTGGGCCGACGCCAGATCCGGCCAGAACACCGCGTCTTCGCCCTTATTTCTTGTCCAGAGCGAAGAGTGGCAGAGCGAAGAGTGACTTTGAGTCGTTGCTGCTGCGTCATTGCCTGCAGTTCCGAAACCAGTGGACGCGACTTCCGCTTCCTGACATGTATGTCTATGTTCCCCAGGTACTTTTTTACTGTTTGGCCGGTTGGACCGACCTTCCGGCCAAGCGCTCGCAGCTATGTAGACAGTTTTCCCTCGGTCTTCGTCATCAGCATCCTTTGGAGCTTCTTGTCGATCAGGGTCGTCGACCGTCTGGAGCCGGGCTTTCTTTCCATGCTCTGATTGTTGTCTAATAGTGCCAAGATGTTGTAGATGCCGGAACGGGCGTATCCGACGTCCACCAAGTGCCACACGATGTCCATTTTCGACGCGGTGGGGTGCCGTTCCTTTATCACGCACACTTCTGAACGGAGTTGCTTCACTGTTTTTGTCATCACGGAGTTCGACTGATAGAGCTGTCAAATTTTGTCTGCTGACCCATGGGCTACTATGATTAAGTTTAGTTTAGTTCAGTCAGTGAGGGTGAAGGTAAACCCATGAAAAATCGGGATTTTTTGTCCATTTTTTTTTATTGCTAACGTTACCTCCATTTATGGCCGCTACACCAGACCGAATTATGGAGTGCGACTGCTGTAAAAGGTGTCAATCGAAATTAAATGCCCATTCCGTTTGTCCAAGAAAAGCTGTTTCAACATGCAGTTTTGCATCACAGATTTAGAGTTTCGTACGTGCGTTGCCGATAGTATCACCGATAGTATAGTTGAATACATCCGTATTACTGGCAAGTACAAGCTCAAATATTCATAACATATGGTACATATGACATGTTTTTTGTTTGGAGTGACACGGAATATATTTGTATACGTATTGAAAAGGATCTCCAGGACTGGGCTGTAGCATGCGGAAAATCCGAAGCATACTTCAAAATTGTTATTCTACCCGAACTGTTGGCTAAATATTTCACCAACAAGGAAAACCTGCTAAAACAAAGAGTGTGATTACTATGCCTTGACTGCCATTCAAAGCATAGTTATCCCATGTTCTGTTTTATCCTTATGGACGGTTCGACAACTATGCTTGGAACGGCAGTGTTATAAGCATGACTTTCTATATTGTAAACACAACTGATGTGATAATAAAACCACAGACAAACAGAGGAAACCTATAGAAATTCAAATTGATCTTATTATTTAAGGTGAAACCATTCAGAATAAAAAAATGGCCATCTTGTGCACCCTCTCACATTTTCAGAGACTCTCAATGAATAAAGGACCATGGGATCTGATGTTCATATTTGGCCATTTTCTAGATTCTGAATAGTTTCACCTTAAAGTCGATGGACATTTTATTAGTGTTGCGTCAGATTATCTGTGATAAAGCCATGAAGAAAATTTATTTATTACAGATTTATTGAGAATAACAAGAATACATGCTACTTTGACCATCAAATCCACAAGATTATGAATCCTAGAGGGTTTGAGCTGTTTAGTGGAATACCTGTAACTTGAACTTAGAAGAAAAATGAGTATTTTCAATTTAATTCCAACTACCTTTGCTTATCTTGACAGATGCGCGTATTTCGTATTACAAGTCGAGTTATTAGTACGAGACACTGAAGGAGTCTGCATATTGTAGATGAAATACGCGTATCTGTCAAGATAAGCAAAGGTAGTTGGGATTAAATGGAAAATACTAATTTTTCTTCTCATTTCTAGTCACAATATTATGTTCATTTTGGAATCGCGCTAGCGTATGCACGTGGATGGTGTTTGAAAGAATCGTATATTTTTCTCTAATTAATCCTATTAATCGTTCAACGTAAATACTTAGAGTCGTATTTGCTTATCCCTGCGAAGCTCATCAGCCAAAAATTGCACTTTCTTACGTAGATATGTTGGGATGCTCAAGATTGCTTTCTTTCCTATAATCAAATCGTCGATCTCAAAGTTTTTGTCACCTACTTCAACATCGCTTTCTTCAAGCAAATCAATAAAACCACTTCTAACGCAACTTTCCCGATCAGAACATCTTCCAGCGAATCCTACTCTCAGAATATTATCCGTAAATTTTGTGGCAAATTTCCGTACGATATTCAAATGAATTCCTCTTGATTTGTTCGCTCAGTGTAGTGAAACAAATGCAATTGTACCGTCAGGATGGGCAGCTATTAGAAATTTACCCGTTTGGTGTTTTTTTAAATAATTACTGTAGTGAGAAGCAGCAGCTTGGTGGATGGTATTTGACACCGGACTTCGAAGCAATCAATAATAAACAGAAGTTTAGAACTGAAATAGTTAACAAACTCAACTGGCATGTGTCGAATTAACATTGTCTTATCCGTTGGTTCGATTGCCATTTTACAACACTCGTAGATCACATGAATTTTGCGATGAAAGTATTTGAAGATAGTGGTGTGCATACATTATAATTGTAAGCTAAGCTGGAAAAATGGGTGTTTAGTCTGAGCCTTGGGAGGGACATCATAAATAGTTCAACTTTTGATAGATCACACAATGGTTGGTTTAGGACCGATAAGCTACTAATTCCTGTGTTATATTTGCATTTTTTGCTGTCGATCCCCTTCTGTTGGAAATTACTTGTCGGCGATGTTCAAAATTTTCGTTTTGTAGACGGATAATCTCGGTGTAATATCGCGGAAATGTTTCATTTGGAAAGCTAGGGCCTGGGAAAGAGACAAATCAAGAAAGATTGAATTAACTACCAATTCAAAGAACTTTAATTTGGCTGGAAGTGTCTAAAATAAAGTGGTTTTTCAGAGGGTCAAAATTCCGTTGGTAACCTCATTTTGCTCTGAGTTTAACTGAGTAAGAACGATGTTGCTCATACGCCACAGTCTTTTGAATTTTTCGAATTCAAAGACACATTCTGCTCTGCAAATTTCTCAGTAGATGTACTAACATCGTTGAAAGTAGCCACTGTGCTGCTTGTTACCATTGACACATCGTTCAAGGTGGGATTTTCTTCCGTTGATGGCAGTGTCTTTGCAAGAAGCTTCTATTGTGACGTTGTTGTCTTCGGCTGCCATATCATTTTGGTCCAGTCACGCCCTTATCTGTCCCTCTATGCCAGCACTTCGATTCTCCAAAAAAATATCAATCGCCATACCTTCTTCATTGCCGCATCTACTTTCGATGTTTTTGGATTCATTTGTACAGGGTGCGGCAGAAAATAATACGAAAATGTTCAAACTTGAGTGTTGGGTTAATTCGTGTAGCTAGTGACTAATTTCTGTCGAAAGTGTATTTGTTTATGTTCACTTCCAGTCCAGATCTTAATCCGTTGGATTATTCAATTTGGGCATATGCTGAAGCACGAGCCGGCAAAACATTACAACCTAGTGTGAAAACCCTGAAGTCAACCATAACACGCACATGGCAGTCAATGTCGGAGGTCTACGTCCGAAAGGCATGCTCTGGCTTCCGGCGTCGGCTCGAGGATGTTATTAATAAAAATGGAGGACACATTGAATAAATTTGTTTTAAAGGACTTTATAAAGATTACTGCACTCGAAAATGTTGATATTATAGCTTGAATTAGTTGAAAATGGGATTTGAAAGAAATAGAACAAATTTTCGCATTATTTTCCGCCGCACCCTGTTGAACCTTCGCTTGCTCTTTTAAATGATTCCTCATGGTGGCTGCGAAACCAAAGCGAAATCGTAGTGTTAGACTCTGGTTCTGATTCCTATAGAATGGATTCTGGCAGCATTTGTGAATGCCAATCCACACTATGGATATTTGCCCTGGCAGGTTTTTCTTATAAAAAATATCGAACTTATCGTTATCGTTTTATGAACTTAGAGTTATCGTTTTATGACATGATAAACTTATCGGAAACGAAGTGTAACCTACACAAATATATACTCCGCCAACGGAAATTCCTGGTTAGCTTCAATGCTTTAATCCACCTTTTCCTCCGCTCCTCATACAAACTAAAGGGTGTCCACGATGAAATTGCCACACACAAAATTGATTCGCAAAATTCGAGTTTTCATCCGATTGCCATCAAATTTTCAGGGATTGAGAAATAACTATTAAACTTCATTTTACCATTTTACTCGTATTTTATTTACAGTCCATACGCAAATGCCCGCACCTTGGCCTTAACCCCGGCCAAAAGATTCTGCACAACCTGTGAATCAACCGTTTTTTGCATGTAAACCCATACTTTCTTCAGTTCCTCGACTGTCTTCACTACCTTAGGTCGTTTAAGAAGGTGCTGCTTCATAATCGCCCAGTACTTCTCGATGGGGCGGAGCTCCGGAGTGTTGGGAGGGTTGAACATTTTCGGCACGAAATTGACCTTATTGTCTGGAGGCACTCTTTTATGTACACCTGTCCGTTCATCGTGTCCTGGGTCACGAAAGGTGCACTCCGCTTCCCGCACGTGCAGATGGCTTGCCAAACCAGGAATTTCTTCGCAAATTTGGACATCTTCTGAGTGCGGACATGCTCTGGAACGCTGACCTTATCCTTGACCGTGAAAAACAGGTTGCCGGGGATCTGTTTGAAGTCGGCCTTCACATATGTTTTGTCGTCCATGATGCAGCATTCAACTTTCGTCAGCATGTTGAGGTACAACTTCCTGGCACGGGTTTTGGCGGACTTGTTCTGCTTCTCGTCGCGATTAGGGGCCTTTTGTACCTTGAACGTTCGAAGCCCAGCCTTAGTTTTGGCCTTCTGGACAAAACTTAGGCTTAGGTGCAGCTTCTTAGCCACATCCCGAACGGAGGCGTTCGGATTTCGGTTGATTTTTGGTGTTGTACGGAATACTTTTTCCTTCACTTCTGGGCTTCCGATCGGTGATCAACCGTTCCTCGAATCGCTTAATCACTCGCAACACCGTGGAATTCGCGATTCCCAACGTTTTAGCGATAGAACAATGCGAGAGATCCTTGTTCTCGTGATGAATGCGCAAGATTTTATCACGCACGAGCTGTTCGTTCGACTCCATTTCCGCGAGTTTTGATCACAGGACCTTAAAACTTGCAGGATGTAAATAATGTACTATGAACTAAATTCACCCACATTTTCATTAAATTCTACCCAACGGTTAAAAAGTTAGAGTAATTTCATAGTGTGGCAATTTCATCGTGGACACCCTTTAGCGTTCCACATATGTGCACAGAGAATTACACCCCGTTCACACTACAGCTTATATTACGTGATATCAGCCTCTATACATCTAGTTTTCACTGGAAATAATGTTCATGGCATTTGATATCAAGATACTCTATATCACGTAATATAGGTTGTAATGTGAACGGGGTTTTACATTCTTCTTTCAAAGCATGTAATCTCGAGATACCACAGGTCTGCTTTGCGCATCAGCTGTGAACGGTTGTGTCGATTCTTTGTTGCGCACTATTCTATTTTCAGGCCTAGCGCATTATCTATTGTTCAGCGGCGCGATGGTTCGAATGAGCGAAACAAATAGAACAATAAAGTTGCGGCCAGATGATATATGTTGGTTGCTGTTGGTGTAGATCGTGATTGATTTTGTGGTTGGTTTTGACCCGTACTATTGGTTCACCATAGTCGCCGAATCACCATATTAAGGATTTCCTTGTTTTCCTAATGCAAATAGTGAGATATGATTGATTGACCTATATAGTTAGTTCACCATATGCGTCGTATCACGTAGATGTCGGTTTTGTTATCGGGCATGGCGCGTTATCTATTGTTTCGGTCATTTATTGTTTGGTGGCGTGAGTGCGTGTTCGATGCTTTGTTGCGAGCTGCTTTTACTATCGGGCATAGCACGGTATCTAGTTTTTTTTTCGAAGAAGTTGTGTGCGCTCTCGATTTGAACAAGCCGCTTGGTACATAAAGAGTGTTCGTTCTGTTATTTGTGGAAAAGTTTTGATGGAACGGTTTCAGTGAGAAACTGGACGAACGCCTGCGGACTTTGATACAGGCGACTCGTGAGGTAGTAAGTGCTCTCAAGGACATGGAGCAAGACAGGTTATTGTTACCCATTGTATCTATATTAATAAAATTTATTTTTAATAGGTTTGCGTCGACCATCAGTTTAATTGGTTGATTCGGTTGTTTCGACACTTCGTTCCGCAATATTTTGTTATCGGACGTAGCGCTTTGTCTATTGTTTCAGTTGCCTATTGTTCGTTGCGCGAGTGATCAAGCTAGCATGAAAAGTCGGGGTTCGCCGGGTAAGATGGGTCGGTGGTGAGTACATAATTAATTGTAATCCGAATTATTCGTTCGCCATGCTCGTCGGGCCACCCTATCCTGGAACAAATAAGCCACTGTCCCATTTTTTAGGCGACCACAGCAGCATCCATACAGTTGGTGTAGATCGGTCCAAGTTGGCTCTCAGGCGTTGAGATGAATTTATAACGGTATGATAATGAGCCATTTAAGATGAGTAAACTTCGAAGTAGTAAAGCAACCATTCGAAATAACACGCAGTAGTAAATTCATCATGCGTAATTGGTGAACGCACAACCAGAGGGTAAGTTGTTCCTGAGCTTCACTCATTACAATGTTCATCCTCTTACTAGGCGCGCATAATTCTCATTTTGAACTTTAAATTAAATCCGTTGTGTTGAGAATTATCTCCCTGTTGTCGGGAATTTAATAATAAGAAAAACCTTAACTTAAAGATTGCAATGAGCTAGTTAGATGGGGAATGTTTGGGCGGAAAAAAGAAAGCATCTCTTAGCAACTCGGAAGGTAATCGGAGATTGCCTTTTGATAAGTTCGTCTTTCGAAATCCGGACGAAGAATCTATCCAGTGGCCTATATGGTCTTGTTTTCCCAATGAAAAACCACAATCACAATTTGTGAGTGGCCCCAATAGCATCCTTACTGTTAGTTTAAATCGGTTCAAATCGAATATCGGTACAAATTTTTAAATATTTAACTTGACAGCTTACCGTTAACCAACACGAACCCTACTGCTACCCAATCCTGTTATCCAAAATCCCAGTAATTTCTCGAGGCAGTGCAGTGGGCTCCGCGGCTTCCAATAAAGCGAGTATCACGTCAACATATTCCTACCCTTTCCTTACTTGACCTGCATTCGGACGGGGCCGGCGCCGGTATTGCCTTAGTTTGAGATCACCAGTTTTTACACATTAATGTTAGTCCCAAGCATCATCTGTTGGGTCTCTGTGTAATAACAGCTGATCTGGCAAAAATGGAGTAGCAACCTCGGGCGGTCAATCATGCTCATGCTCTTGCTCAAAGCGTGTAATCTCGAGATACCACAATAAACAGCATCCGAAAATCTATTTAACTCAAACAGTTTTACACGAAGTAAGATTTGCAACTGATAACTTTACCAGTACACCCAAAATAAAAAAGCAAGATTGTAATGCAATTTCGCATGATTTGGTTTCATTGCTCGTAATGGATCGTAACTTGGAAACAAATGCAACATTGGTCGTGGGCAAAAAAGCAACACATCAATTCGCTTAGAGAAATTCAATGTGTGCGTGAGGTTGTGCAGTTGATTAGTAGTAGTAAATTCAATTGCTCACAAAAAAAAATCTCGATCTGCAACTGAGATTCGAACCGCGGCTCTTCATTGTAACTATCTAGCCACCATAACAAGTTGAGGTGATCGGAATAAAAGCCCTACAGTTTCTTCGGTTGTCGAGGCACTCAACATTACAACAATGAAGCAAATGTCGGTCGCACACACAGATATGGCTTCGTTTATTTTATAAAGCGCATGGTGACTTGATGAGAGGGAGATGGGAGTGTGATGACGAGTGAAAATAAAAATAGAACACTTGACAGCGGAATAGCAAAAGTGGCAAATGGCGTACCGGCATTCTGTATCATTGTCTTACCCATATTGAGCAGCTGTTGACGGTTGAACAAAAACCCAACGGTTGCTGCGACTGTCGAGGCACTGAGCGCACAGCGATAACCGCTTGCACACACTCGCATGGCTTTGTTTATACCATAAAAAGCTTTGTGGATCATGATGGGCAAAACTGCCTTTTCAGAATGATGCGGATTTCTCAAGATATGATTGCAAAAACTGCAATTGCATTTTTTGCTACAATTTCAACTTTTGGGTGTAGAACGCTTCTTTTTCGTCATCGGGTCTCCCGTCGTGTGGACAGTGTACGTTGATGATGCTGTAGTTGAAGAATCGACCCTTGATCCTCAGCTTGCACATTCTAGCGGTGATCGGAAACCATCCAATCACGCGTTGACGCATTTTGTCCAGCACAACAAAGCCGGTGCCCAGCTCGTTTGCGGTATCACAGCTCTGGTAGAAAGTAGCCGCTCGATGCCCACTTTTCCATACCTTCTGACCTGTCCAGCAAACCTCCTGCAGTGCTACGACTTCGAAGTTACGTGGTTGAAGTTTGACATAGATTATCCTATCGCAGCCAGGGAAGCAGAGCGATTTGCAGTTCCATGTTCCAAGTTTCCAATCGTGTCGTCCTTAATTCATCGCATATAGGTCTATACTTATAATTGTAGATGTTTTCAATATTTGTAAATATTCTCATGGAAGAATAACAAACAAACCCATTAATTTTGTCTTGGTTATGTGCATGCTATCCAACACACGTGAAGTGCTTGTTTATATTTTTTTTCTTGATTTAAATCAGTACGATTAACATATGCACACAGATAGGATTAATGTTTTTCGTGATATTATTAAACTAGATACATAGCAGTGACAACTTTTCCGTATTAAATTTGAAAAAAAATATCAGAATCGAGTATTTTGTGTGGTAGGTTCCGCTTCTCTATCTCTATATTAATAAAATTTATTTTTAGTAAGTTTGCGTCGACCATCAGTTTAATTGGTTGAATCGGTTGTGTCGACACTTCGTTCCGCAATATTTTGTTATCGGACGTAGCGCTTTGTCTATTGTTCCAGTTGCCTATTGTTCGTTGCGCGAGCGATCAAGCGAGCATGAAAAGTCGGGGTTCGCCGGGTAAGGTATGATAATGAGCCATTTATGATGAGTAAACTTCGAAGTAGTAAAGCAACCATTCGAAATAACACACAGTAGTAAATTCATCATTCTTAATTGGTGAACGCACAACCAGAGGGTAAGTTGTTTATGAGCTTCACTCATTACAATGTTCATCCTCTAACTAGGCGCGCATAATTCTCATTTTGAACTTTAAATTAAATCCGTTGTGTTGAGCATTATCCCTGTAGGATTACTGTAGGATTACTTGTCGTCGGGAATTTAATAATAAGAAAAACCTTAACTTAAAGATTGCAATGAGCTAGTTAGATGGGGAATGTTTGGGCGGAAAAAAGAAAGCATCTCTTAGCAACTCGGAAGGTAATCGGAGATTGCCTTTTGATAAGTTCGTCTTTCGAAATCCGGACGAAGAATCTATCCAGTGGCCTATATGGTCTTGTTCTACCAATGAAAAACCACAATCACAATTTGTGAGTGGCCCCAATAGCATCCTTACTGTTGGTTTAAATCGGTTCAAATCGGATATCGGTACTAATTTTTAAATATTTCACTTGACAGCTTATCATTAACCAAAACGAACCCTAAGAATAATTGTAAACAAAAAAAACAAGATCTGATAGACAGCGTTTGACATTTCTGTTGAAAGATTTGTCTATCGTGAAATATTTCTAAGGAAACCCTACAACATATCTTTTGATAGTTCCGAACAAAAAGTACACGGTCATAGAAAACTACAAAAGAGTAAATTAGAGAAATGTTTGCGTATAGTTTATAAAATATATCACAATATAATTTTATAAACTATAATGATGATTGCTGATTATTAAAATTAATCAGGTAAATTAGTATATCAAGCTAGTTAGTCTACTAGGAGACTCTAAATGTAGCTTTCATGTACTCAAGTTTCCTACACCCCCCTATAGATATCAATAATCAAAACACAACAACGTTACCGAATATATAAAACGAAAAGTTCCATGTCGCGGGGAAAACGGAAATTTGGGACTCAACGTCATTCAGTAAACTATCTTTGGAGAGTAAGGTTGATTTTTAACCAGTTGAGAAAACGTTTACGACACTACCCAATCCTGTTATCCAAAATCCCAGTGATTTCTCGTTGAAGTGCAGTGGGCTCAGCGGCTTCCAATAAAGCGAATGTCACGTCAACATGTTCCTACCCTTGCCTTACTTGACCTACATTCGGAAGGGGCCGACGCCGGTATTGCCTTAGTTTGAGATCACCAGTTTTTACACATTAATGTTAGTCCCAAGCATCATCTGTTGGGTCTCTGTGTAATAACAGCTGATCTGGCAAAAATGGAGTACAGGGTGTCCAAGATGAAATTGCCACACTATGAAATTGTTCTAACTTTTTAACCGTTGGGTAGAATTTAATGAAAATTTGGGTGGATTTAGTTCATAGTGCATTATTTACATCCTGCAAGTTTTAAAGTCCTGTGATCAAAACTCGCGGAAATGGAGTCGAAAGAACAGCTCGTGCGTGATAAAATCTTGCGCATTCATCACGAGAACAAGGATCTCTCGCATCGTTCCATCGCTAAAACGTTGGCAATCGCGAATTCCACGGTGTCGCGAGTGATTAAGCGGTTCGAGGAACGGTTTACCACCGATCGGAAGCCCAGAAGTGAAGGAAAAGTATTCCGTACAACACCAAAAATCACAACCGCGTAGTTGGGGCCTTCAACCGAAATCCGAACGCCTCCGTTCGGGATGTGGCTAAGAAGCTGCACCTAAGCCGAAGTTTTGTCCAGAAGGCCAAAACTTAGGCTGGGCTTCGAACGTTCAAGGTACAAAAGGCCCCTAATCGCGACGAGAAGCAGAACAAGTCCGCCAAAACCCGTGCCAGGAAGTTGTACCTCAACATGATGACGAAAGTTGAATGCTGCATCATGGACGACGAAACATATGTGAAGGCCGACTTCAAACAGACCCCCGGCAACCTGTTTTTCACGGCCAAGGATAAGTTCAGCGTTCCGGAGCATGTCCGCACTCAGAAGATGTCCAAATTTGCGAAGAAATTCCTGGTTTGGCAAGCCATCTGCACGTGCGGGAAGCGGAGTGCACCTTTCGTGACCCAGGACACGATGAACGGACAGGTGTACATAAAAGAGTGCCTCCAGAAGCGGCTGCTTCCTCTCCTGAAGGCCCACAACGTCCCAACAATCTTCTGGCCGGATTTGGCCTCATGCCACTACTCCAAGGACGTGCTGAAGTGGTATGCGGACAATAAGGTCAATTTCGTGCCGAAAATGTTCAACCCTCCCAACACTCCGGAGCTCCGCCCCATCGAGAAGTACTGGGCGATTATGAAGCAGCACCTTCTTACACGACCTAAGGTAGTGAAGACAGTCGAGGAACTGAAGAAAGTATGGGTTTACATGCAAAAAACGGTTGATTCACAGGTTGTGCAGAATCTTAAGGTGCGGGCATTTGCGTATGGACTGTAAATAAAATACGAGTAAAATGGTAAAATGAAGTTTAATAGTTATTTCTCAATCCCTGAAAATTTGATGGCAATCGGATGAAAACTCGAATTTTGCGAATCAATTTTGTGTGTGGCAATTTCATCGTGGACACCCTTTAGCAACCTCGGGTGGTCAATCATGCTCATGCTCATGCTCAAAGCGTTTAATCTCGAGGTACCACAATAAACAGCATCCGAAAATCTATTTAACTCAAACAGTTTTACACGAAGTAAGATTTGCAACTGATAACTTTACCAGTACCAACCTATTTCCGAACTCAATAGACTATGAACAAAATGAATTTCCGTTATTTTTAGTGCTGATTTCTATCCCGAACTACAAAAACAACTGGTACGGAAACTTTTTTCATAACATCATCTCCCTAAACACTTTGGATTTCCTCAACCAATATCGCAACGATCCCAAACGTCAGAAACAATATCCATCACCATCGGTTTCCCACAGTAAAACTTTTCCAACCGACCATCGGAAAATCCACCCCCCCCCCCCCCTCTCCGCAGCACTAGCTCCATGTCATAAACTTTTTCACTTTATTCCTCCCAATGCCCAATCCCACGACTCGATGTTAAACACGTCGAAGACACACACACGGGAACAGATTCCGGAATCCAGTTCCATTCACTCCGAAAATCAAGATTCCCCCCTATCAAGGATACGCAGTGCAAAATAAACGATCAGTGAAAAAGACGAGAAGAGGGTCCTAAGAGAGCAGGAAAAACAATATGTTGTAAGCTAACGACTTGTGCATTTCCCGACCGGTTCTGGGTGGGATTCATGCTGTATGATGGGAACGACGACGACAACGACGTTGATGGCTTAATATAACATTTATATGAAAGACAATTCTCTTCTTTGTTACAAGCATCGCGTTCCCGTTGCCTGTGCGAGGGAGGAATCAAGGACGACCTTTCATTGTTTCGAAATTCCATTTGGCCGGGCGAGGCGGGGCGGGCCGCTGGAAAATGAAATTAAT
The DNA here is from genome assembly GCA_034211315.2 of Aedes japonicus. NCBI lineage: Eukaryota > Metazoa > Arthropoda > Insecta > Diptera > Culicidae > Aedes > Aedes japonicus. Next base: position 80,169 of record JASCZW010006246.1, read on the forward strand.
GTGTGAGAGGATATAATGTGATGAAAAATTGTAACAAAATTAAAATAAATTTGAAACATTTACACGCTTGTTGGTACACGGGGCAGGGTGGGCTAGCAACGGCAAACAATGAGAAAACAAGGGAGGCAGTGATTGTGCGGTTGCCATGGGCAGGAGCGCCGGGCGGATGTTGAACTGATGATGGAATGGAACGCGAGGGGAACGAAGACAGGAAACATATTGTGCACCGCATTGTGCTGGGAAAAGAATAGAGAAGAATGATTACCTCGCCATGCTCCGAGTGCTAATAGCTTTCACCGGGGGTACGGAGCGGGTCGTGTGGGTGGGTGGGTCGATGTCTTTCGGTATGTTTTTATGAGCTCTCGTCCCATAGAGTCTTTATCGGGGTGTGATTTCGTTTTAATGGGCTTGCCGTGTGCGCCCGAAGGGGGAGAAGGTGTTATGAATTTTATATTCGTTCCGGCGGTTTTCAATATACAGTGAATCTGAGAAAGCTGCTGTTGTTGTTTTTGTTGTTATTGCTGGTGTTTTCAATTTGACATGGCCACTTTGGGAATACCGTGGTGCGGGAGAAAGCAAAAAGGGAGCGTTCTTTTGTTGTGTCACTTTCATCCGTCGATTGTGATGCCCGGTTTCCAAAGCAAACAATTTGACCAGTGCACACAGGAGGAAATGTGTATGTTTTGGGAAGAAGCAATTTAATGTGACAAAGGTGTAGTCCCAAGGAGGTCATATTGTCTTGGGTTCGCTTTTGTATTTGTTTGCAGAAGACTGGTACATTAATTTTTGTTGCTTTTCTAAAGTTCATCCGACGGTTTCGATTTGTAAAACATAGGATTGTAATCCACACGCAAACTCACTTCCTACGTTGGGGAAGTAAAATACGAAGTGCCCTGCCAGTCGTTGCCATCCAGGGTGAGATAGGTATCGTCGTCCATCACCACCGCCACGTCGTGATTCGCCGGGAAAATCGAGTTGACCATCTTATTCAGCCGCTGACGCTACGTCATTGCCTGCAGCTCCGAAACGAGTGGACGCGACATCCGCTTCCTGGCATGCTTGTTCATGTTCGCCAGGTACTTTTTCACTATTTGGCCGGTTGAACCGACCTTCCGGCCAAGCGCACGCAGCCACTTGTAGCCACTTTTCCCTCGGTCTTCCTCTTCAGCATCCTTTGGAGCTTCTTGTCGATCAGGGTCGTCGGCCGTCTGGAACCGGGCTTTCTTTCGATGCTCTGATTGTTGTCTAATAGTGTCAAGATGTTGTAGATGCTTGAACAGGCGTATCTGGCGTCTACAAAGTGCCGCACGATGTCCTTTTTGACGCAGCGGAGTGCTGTTTTTTGAACGCGCACACTTCTGAACGGAGTTGCTAGGGGCCGTATTTTGGAACTCGAAACGAAGAACTTTTTCTCACAAGCGTTCGTACAAAAAGTCGTTCGTTTCGAGATTCAAAATGCGGCCCCTGTTTTTACCATCGCGGTTAGAGTTCGACTGATATAGCTGTCAAATTTTGTCTGCTGACTCATGGGTTACTCTGATTGATGCTGCATGGGTAGTTTCGTCAGTGCGGGTGAAGGGTCAACAATGTTTTGTCAATTTTGTTATGTAGATGTTGGTAGAAATCTAAATATTCGATAACATCAATTTCTTCACATCAACAAGCAGTCTTACGCATAGGCGTAGCCAAGATTTTAAAATAAGTGGGGAAGGGGCAAGCTTTTTTGAGAGAGAGAGAGAGAGAGAGAGAGAGAGAGAGAGAAAGAGAGAATTACACCCTTATTCAGCCAGTGTATGCACACACTGCACAATATAACATTATACCACCGACAAACCGACATGAAACTCAATCTTCACTATTGATCAAGAATCCATAACGACCGATTCCAATGTGCAGCGATCCCATCTGTCAAAACATATAGAATCATTTTATCTAGATCAAATAAATGTTTCCAGAATACCTCAGATATGTACCTTCTGATCAAGTATCCAAGCGTGTTCATGGCTTCAATAAACGTTCTTCGCGAACACGAAGATAGATGGCAGTGATATGATTTGAACAGAAATATTAGAAATTTTCTATTGTCATTCATGTCGGTTTGTCGGTGATTATATACCAGACAGCACAAGGCCCGGTGGATCAGTAGAGTAGTTCCACCGGCTGGAGTGTGAAGCGACGGGTGGATTATCCCGTCTGATTTTGGCAACATGATTAAATACAGGCTTGTTCTGGAATGACAAAAAAAATAAAAAGGCTTTTAAAAACATTCGATTTTCAACATGTTTCAAAAGCGATCCGCATTACAGTTAGTTTGGATTTTGTATACGGTAACAACCAGGTTTGTTAACAGTTTGTACTGAAAATGTACTCTTCCTTCACGACCCTCTCACCCACACTGAAAATTAAATTTCGTTTTTATTACGAAATCGAAGGTAGGACTAACAAATCTATTTGATGTTTTCTGCAACGAAATTGAATTGTACTTTTTAAAAAGCTACCTTCATTTTCAATGCCACACGTGTAACTGTCAAAAGCACGAATCGTTTGTTGATACAGAAAGAAAATTCGTTCTTTGTACGAAAACAACAAAAAGTGCTACGAATAAGTTTTTATCAATAAAAGAGGAACGTCTCTCTGGTGAATGCAAGATTGACTGTCAGATCTTTTATATCGACTCAGTATGAAATTGAAAAACAAAACGCAAACAGCGAGGAGTTGTTCAGCATATTTATAAATGTTTCTGACGTGAGGTTCGGACTTTTATGGCAAGATCTCACTAGGTCATGGTGACTCGTTACAAGTTATTTGGTTAATAATTATGAACTTATAACCAACAATCAATATGCAACTAGCGATTTGAAATTGGTTCACTGTTGTAGAACCCCTTGGTCCGAATTACACCTTGAAGGCAGCACCTTGCTATCCATATTTGCGCCTTTGTTTTGATTTGCTGTGTTATTTTGACAGCATATTTGAGAGTGTGTTCGTGTGGGTTCATTATTAGGGGCGCATTATTAAGCTTGGGACCGAGCTTGGGACCGATGTTCTAGTACTGACTGAGCCAAGAAAAAAAAAAAACGTTTTTGTATGGGACCTACGAGTTAGTCTATGTTATAACTCTCGATAGAGCGTTAATTTTTATTTTGATATAAATCCATCATTCCAGCCGACCCATGCAGTAATACCAACATATATGAGTAAGATTAAAGAGAAGCAGCAATTGGTTTATCTTCACAAAATTCATTTCGTGAATTGTTAATTTTTTTTAATGATAGCAGATGATAACCATTAAGAATGTTACATACAATGACGAAACATTTGTTCTAAAGGGTGTCCACGATGAAATTGCCACACTATGAAATTGCTCTAACTTTTTAACCGTTGCGTAGAATTTAATGAAAATTTGGGTGGATTTAATGAAAATTTGGGTGGGTTTAGTGCATTATTTACATCCTGCAAGTTTTAAAGTCCTGTGATCAAAACTCGCGGAAATGGAGTCGAAAGAACAGCTCGTGCGTGATAAAATCTTGCGCATTCATCACGAGAACAAGGATTTCTCGCATCGTTCCATCGCTAAAACGTTGGGAATCGCGAATTTCACGGTGTCGCGAGTGATTAAGCGATTCGAGGAACGGTTGACCACCGATCGGAAGCCCAGAAGTGAAGGAAAAAGTATTCCGTACAACACCAAAAATCACAACCGCGTAGTTGGGGCCTTCAACCGAAATCCGAACGCCTCCGTTCGGGATGTGGCTAAGAAGCTGCACCTAAGCCGAAGTTTTGTCCAGAAGGCCAAAACTAAGGCTGGGCTTCGAACGTTCAAGGTACAAAAGGCCCTAATCGCGACGAGAAGCAGAACAAGTCCGCAAAACCCGGAAGTTGTACCTCAACATGCTGACGAAAGTTGAATGCTGCATCATGGACGACGAAACATATGTGAAGGCCGACTTCAAACAGATCCCCGGCAACCTGTTTTTCACGGCCAAGGATAAGTTCAGCGTTCCGGAGCATGTCCGCACTCAGAAGATGTCCAAATTTGCGAAGAAATTCCTGGTTTGGCAAGCCATCTGCACGTGCGGGAAGCGGAGTGCACCTTTCGTGACCCAGGACACGATGAACGGACAGGTGTACATAAAGGCTGCTTCCTCTCCCGAAGGCCCACAACGTCCCAACAATCTTCTGGCCGGATTTGGCCTCATGCCACTACTCCAAGGACGTGCTAAGGTGGTATGCGGACAATAAGGTCAACTTCGTGCCGAAAATGTTCAACCCTCCCAACACTCCGGAGCTCCGCCCCATCGAGAAGTACTGGGCGATTATGAAGCAGCACCTTCTTAAACGACCTAAGGTAGTGAAGACAGTCGAGGAACTGAAGAAAGTATGGGTTTACATGCAAAAAACGGTTGATTCACAGGTTGTGCAGAATCTTATGGCCGGGGTTAAGGCCAAGGTGCGGGCATTTGCGTATGGACTGTAAATTAAATACGAGTAAAATGGTTAAATGAAGTTTAATAGTTATTTCTCAATCCCTGAAAATTTGATGGCAATCGGATGAAAACTCGAATTTTGCGAATCAATTTTGTTTGTTGCAATTTCATCGTGGACACCCTTTACTTTTTATTAACAACTTTGTTCTAGCAAAAAAAAATTGCTGTCTACTCCTAGAGTCTCATGGTGATGAGAAATTTTTTCCTTCTCAAAACAACATCATCATTTAATTTAATTATTTTATCAGATATTAGGCCATATGAAAAAAAAACGAGTAATTACTCACAAGCAAACCAGTATGAGTAAAGTAAACTGTTTGAGCATTTGCTCAAATTCGTATGAATAAAGTTTAACTTTACTCGGAGTTAGTTCGAATTTCGAATATAGCATTTCCTCCGTCAGAACAAATTTCTCTTACCTTTCTTAGGTACAAGAAAGGTGAATCCAACATAAATCAATTTTATTCTGGCCGCAAACATAAACTTGCTTTATTTCAAACATGTTTTATGTTTAAAACCAAGAACCATTGATGTTTGAAATAATAATCATGTTATTTCTATTTTAAACATATTAATAATAAGAATAAACGTAAATTTTTTTGAAACAAGAATAAATTGTTATTATTTTAAGAAAATATTTAGATTATTTTGGTTGCGTTCTAAATTTTATTAATTCTATGCATCGGAGTTAGTTTAATTCTGGTTGGGGCTTGAATGCGAACAGGTTCCAAGAACCGAGCAAATAATCTACCGATTAATGTGATGATTGGCTCATGTTGGAACGGCGAATGCTTGCCTCGGCCACACATTCTTGAGAGGAAAGTACACGTTAAAGTTCCCGATGATTTTATTGTTGAAATTAACATGCTTTGAATTTGATTCAAAACTTGTTATTTTTGTTCGAAACATGCTTTCTATTTCCTTTAAATATTTTTTATGTTTCAAGTTGAACATCGACAATTTTAATTTAAATGGACGAAATTTGAATCCGTCCAGAAAAAAGGATTGTTAGTAAGCAAAAAACTTATCTGAAATATCAATACGGGATGATGTCTGACGATTCCTTCAACGAGGAGTATCTGGAGGATGAACAGAATCACAGTATGTCTATTTTATTTACCATGGAGGATAGTTGCCATGATGAGGATAGGATGATCAGAATACAACGGGCAGCGAAACTACCGGCAAAAAAAACTGCTGATGATGCGAAGTTTGTGTATATTTTGTCTTCCTTTGGAAAACTACAGGAAAAATCTCAAACGCTGTCAGCGAAACAGAAAAATACATGTCCGTTCAGCAAGTGACGATAAAAATTAACAGCATGACGCAAAGTACCGGAAGCATATTGCAAACCGAAAAATTGTTCTGAACGAATTGGAAAGGAAGTTTTTCCAGTTGATGGAAGGCTACGACCGTTCTATGAACATTTTTCCAGCTTTTCTGTTTTGATGTAAATTTAAACAATGTTGTGTAAATCAAACCATGCGAATAAATTTTTTCCACAAAAATATTTATTTGTTACTTGGAATCCGAGGTCACCAAAAACACTTCATCCTTTGTATATTTGATAATACTCCTCCTCGATGTTCAGAATCATCTTCCAAAAATGTTTGAGCAACAAAATTCACATTTTCTTGAAAAAACTGCCCGCATAATCATAAACCATTCCTGGACCATTTTCCATAATGTTGATGACCGTTTCCTTTATTGTAACGACATTTACCCTTATATTTGACAACTATAAACTAACAATCTCCTATAACGTTTTAACGATATAGGTATTGAATGCGTATAATGGACACCCTACCATATTTTTGAAATTATTTCGTTATTATCGTATTTAACCTAAGCATTGTCAGTTAAAACACATAGTATCAACACTAAAACAAAGGTTAGAATATGATTCCTCACAAATTTCACACATAAAACATCATTATTAATTAGTTTTACCTGAGCACTGCATGGTACAGTGATTTGTAAGAATTTTCGTTACAGGAGAGAAAAAAGGAAAGTGATCATGTGAGTAAATTGTAGATAATAAAAAGGCATTTTCAACACGTTAATACTTATATTCTAAGTACTTATATTCAATTTTACTATTCAGATACCAAAACAATTAAAAATTGTAAAAAAATGTATAAACTTTGAGGGTCCATTATACGACTGATTGGAAGTGCTTTGTTGCCTATTTCCAACACCTCATTTCTTTTTGTAAGCAAACTGACCTTTTTTTTATGCTCACCGTCTAAAGTGGAAATTGTTGAACATTGTCTAAAGTTGTTATATAATCCAGACCAAGTGCAGACAATTAAAAACCTTTCAATGACAATATCGCATACATTAACAATATGTGTTAATGTAGAGGTTATATGGCGAAGGAGATTAAACTATGCGGTAACAATAACATAACATGTGATAATATATCTTACATTCGAATTATAGTTTTGACAGTATAGCAAATTGTTTTTCGTTATGCGGAAGTAGAGTTGCTTGAAGTTATCATCGTCTCCTTCTCGTCATGTTTTATAAACTTTCATTGAACGATCAAAACCTTGATAAACACTTTTACGTCAACTACCATTGGAAATGATAAATAAACAATATCTTCCACGTACATTATATGTTGTTCCTTCCACGAAACACACGATTCTGTTAGTTTGATTTCAACTGAGTATGCTCAACAGGTGACTCAAGATTTTGTGAGCATTTACTCAGATTATACTTTTTATTCATATGGATTTGGATGTTCGAAAAGAAAATACTCAAATTCTTGCTTTTGTCATATCGATGTGAGTAAATGCTCAAGTAAAAGGTTTGACGTACGCATTTGAGCAAAGTAAAAGCTTTTACTCACTTTATTCATATGACCTATTATCTAAACAGGAAAATCAAGTATAACTTTTCAAGACGAAGTAAGTCGCAAATGTAAGCAAGCTGTTATTTTTGTACTAAATTGATGCTACTTGCAATCTTAATACACGAGTAATCAGCAAATAATTAAGTAATTTTATTCTTCAATGACAAATTAGTATGCATTCTATCTGCTAATCCTCAATATTTCAAAAATAGTTCAGATACACTGGTGCATCTGCGTTTTGAAATTTGAACCGATTTACCTTATATGATCCAAGTGAAACACAATCTATCGATACATCGTATCTAATACGGTGAATGTTGCAATCATGGTATCGTGTAGTCGTATCAACCGGAGTGTATCTGAGTAGTATGAAACCAAATCGGTGAATCATTGAATTGCATTTAAATGCATTTTGCACAATTTTCTCTTAGTGTCTATTGCAGCTGCGTTCATTTAGTTTTGTTCTTTCAATTACATGCTGGAAATTACTGTACTTACTTTTAAAAATTTCGAATGTCCATGTGCTCTAGCAAAGAAACTTGTCCGACATCAAATTTCGAATCAGAAGTAATGAATATCGAAATTGATAGCAGCTTTCTTTTTGGTTCATGCGAGTGTTCTCGACTTCTTGTGGCATGTATTTGATTGATGAACTTCCTGTCAATGAACCTATTCATCGTATTCTTGTTTTGTGCCATTGTCATGCTAAACAGTAAATAGTGCTTATGTATGTATTCTATTTCGCAATTTTAAATGGATTTGCATAGATTGTTCTTAACAAGCTCCTACATTTCGATACAGCTGTAAAAATTAAAAGTTTACGAAAAAAGAGTTTGCTTCGAGCATCGGCTGTGAATGGTATGGTGAATGGTGTCGATGCTTTATTACGCACTATTTTGCCATCAGGCATGGCACGCTTAGTTTTTTTTTTTATCTTTATTTAAGTGGCTTTCAGCCTTCTTGGCTGGTTCGCCACTTAAAGCACGCTTAGTATCATTTCGGTTATTTATAATTCGGCAATGAGAGTGATCGAGTATGCACAGAAAAAAAAACATCAAAAAAGCTTCCTGGTGAGATCTGGTGAATTGCCGAGAGGATGGACCGGCCGTACCACCATATCCTTGAGCAAGTAAATCACTATTCCATTTCGTGAGTGGCTCCAATAGTATCCTTGCTATTGATATAAAAATGTTCAAGTCAGAAATCGGTACTATTTTAAAATATTTTACCAAAACGCCACGTGAATTCAGCTTATTGTTTACTAAGAAGAACCCAATTACAGGGTGCGGTAGAAAATAATGCGAAAATAATATTGGCTTCCTTTGCAAGTTTTATTATGGAACGCATTGCGTGCGGGTTGCGTGCAATTTTTGCACGGACCGATTTGATCACGTTCGGCGTGCGTGCTAAGCGCGGACGTCCGCTTCACGGCTTCTGCTGCTTAGGACTATCCTGAAGGGACTTTTTTATGCAGTAAACTGTTGCCAAATGGCACCCTTCCACCTTGGCAATCTCTTTCGGCTTCTTCTGGGTGAGCAACAAACTGGTGATCTTTTCTTTCGCGAACATTTTGACGAATTTGCAATAACACAAATAGAATGTATGGATGCAGCACTTGAAAGTAAACATAAACAAATACACTTTCGACAGAAATTAGTCACTAGCTACACGAATTGACCCAATACTCAAGTTTGAACATTTTTGCATTATTTTCTGCCGCACCCTGTATGTTATCTAACATTCTAGTGAGTTCTCGTGAACGTGAGGTGGCGGTCTTGGCTTCCATTAAAGAGAGTATCACCAGAACACGTTCCTACCCTTTCCTTATTTGACCTGTATTCGGGCGAGGCTGGCGCCAATTATGGCCTTAGTTTGAGATCACCAGTTTTTAAACATTGAGGATTTATGCTAATCCCACGCATCATCTGATGGTTCTCTGTGTAATAACAGCTGATCTGGCAGCAACGAAGTAGCAACCACGGGCGGACAATCATGCTTATTATCTTGCCCATGCTCATAGAAACGGATTAAATCTTTGAATAGGATAAGACAACTACAACTTTTTGCTCTGATGAGCATGATGTCTTGCATTCTCAAACGCTTATTGAATGACTGGTTCGAAATTCGGATACGAGTCGTCTCGTCTCGCCCGGATAATATCGTAGAATATGCTCTATCAAAATATCTTTGATTTGGAAACAATATATTAAAATACTGAATCAATCTAAAGGATATGATGTAGAAGGAGATGATCGCTCATCACCATGAGGTACCAAGAGTGGACATTAATGTTTTTGCTCGAATGAAAGATCTGAAGAGAAATTGTTGAAAGTCCTGTCAGTGTACGGCAGGTTGGAAATAGAACAAATGTTTTGTTTTTGAAAATTGAGTGAAAGGGTACAGTGGTACTCGAACCAAAGACTTCATCTTTTGCCTAACATCCCACTGCGGGGTAGGTTGAGGCACGGACAAGTCCTCCACCTGTTGCCTGTTGAGATGGCGGACTTGCACAACCCTAAACCTGCATTCACTACAAGTTTCAAATTAACAACAAATTATACATTTCTGATCATTTTGTAGCAATGCGGTCAACTCAACCCAAGAACACGACAAATCCCTTCGGTCCGGTTTTTTACGGCTGGCTTGTAGGACCTGCACCAACCCCCTGTCTCGCCGGAGGATCATCGTGCACAGCTCCCACGCTAGCACGAGGACGATGATCGGTCGCCCCTGACATGGAAAACAGACGCTTACTTCCCCTCTTTGTTTAAAAAATTAGATATGCCTGTTTGATAGAGTACTCGAGATTTGTGGAATTTTGGAACCTATGCAACCTATGATCCACCGGGTAGCCTGCAGCTTAGCTCCACCAGTCTCCATCTACTAAACGGATTGTCCGGACTACAAACCCCTTACTCCAACCTAATCCTTAACCCCTTCCACGACGATTATGTAGCCTGCATGTAGCGAGTCAGCCATTACCCTGTGGAAAACACCGGAGCTGCTAGAGTCATGTTGTAACCGTTCCGTTACAAAGAAGGAAATGCGATGTTTTTTTTAATGTGCACCATGTGATCGAGCATTCAGGTAAATTTACCAAACAGTGGCGGTGAAACTCACTGGGCAGACATTCCGGCCATGCTTAACGGTCAAGGGCTGGAAAATGCGCGCAATTCCATCGAAAAAAATTGAGACACGAAGTCAGGAGTGATAAGCTGGAGTGTGCTTGGATGCTCGATGAATGCCCGATCGGGAGATAGTTACTGGAGAGCGTGTAGACCAGAAGTGATCAGTTTTACGGAATTATTCCTTGAAAGTTACACCGATCTAGGACCTTTTTTGTCCGTTTGTTTGAAACACTTTTTGGTTGGCGTCAAGGACCGCCAGTGCACGCTACGGTGGAGGGGACTTCTAGTTACCGCCACCTAATAGTAAAGGACCCACATCCCTCTGGATTCGGGCCACAAATGTAAAAGAGCGCAACAATCTCGGGCAAAGGGCATACATATCAAGGAGAGAGTTTCTCCCCGGTTCGATGTCGTGGCATGAGCGGCTTCGTTCGCTAATAATGGTTTTGCTGCGCGACTTCACTAATACATTCACTATAGCGTATTTGTGTAAACTCTATTTTGTTTGCAAACATCACCTGTCAAACTCTTGATACAGAGTTCGTTGGCTCGAGTGTCAACATTCAACATTAAAATTTTAAAACGAGTTTTTAAAATGGTTTTAAAGTGTATCGTTCGTTCCTGTTTTGTGAATTCCAGTGATAAAACCCATAAAATGTTCCGGCTTCCATTGTTACCCAAATCAATCATCGAATCACAGCGTAATATGATGGCAATGCGGCTTGCCTTGTGGAGAGAAGCGGGTGGGTTAAAAAAAAATCCTGCTCCCCATCATCGTGTCTTCACTTCGTCTTCACTTCGTCACGCCGTCACTTCGTTTCTGGGAAACCTGCGAAACTGTTAGATTCAGATGATGTGGATTGTGTTCCGACGCAGAAGGGAGTAGATCCAGGGATAGACCTAAATTCTTCAACTAAGTCGATGGAGTTGGAAGTAAGCGGTAACCAGTCTGTAAGTCAGCAATGCAGTTTCGTTCAACCAGACGTGCATTCATCAGTATGCTCGAAAGATACAGTCAACGATGCAGGTATCGTCGATGCAGATATTGACATCTCTTTCTTCAACCAACCAAGCTTTTCATCACGATGTTCTGATGTTAAGTAAAAACAGTGAATCTGCACTTCAAGACCATACGTTTAACTTATCTGGAATGGAAAAATCGTCGTATGGAATGCAAAGCAATCAAGAGTATGTGATTCATGTTTATATCAGACCTAAAATTAACTGAACCTAATCAACATATTCGTCTTCATTTCAGATTCAGACATTTACTAATGAATAGTGGTTGTGTTGATTGCAATTCAACAATGGACGAAAATTCCGATGGTTATAACAGCTTCATTAGGAATCTCCCATCCCTGGAACAACCCACCACTAGCTTCGAGTTTGTAAAACCTGGAACTGTAATGCCCTCCAGCTGTCTTGCTGATATGAATATGTATGTAATACAGAGCTTCGTTGAATTCATGATAATAACATTCAACTCTAGACGTTGTTGCAATAAAGGCTTAAGTAAATTGATAGTTTCCAATCCAAAAAATTCCCGAAACCAGCCACCTTCAGCAGAGTCTTTCTTCGTATCAACCCTACTGTAAAAACCGAAGAAAGCCTTTTACACTGTATTGTAAAATAATTTGTTAACCGATTCCTTTTGCTTTTGCGCTAAGAAGGGTATGCCTTTATTTCATCTTCATATAGAATGTTCTGCAACAATCATTTCCCATTACTTATTTTTTTGTTACATGATTACAGGATCGCAGTACCGAGTCCAGTACAAACCGTTTGTAATGAATTCCCCTTGTTCTCTACTGATAGTATCACGCGGATGAATTCTCAACAATCGACAATTTTGCGAGCTAGTTGGATGACCTATGCTGAATTTGACAAAGAATGTGAATCGGTAGTTTCCAACGATCCTGCAAGGGTTACTTACCAAAGTGATGTATGCGTTCAAACAGAAAGATGCATGGAGAAGGAAATACAACAGTGGACAACAGCTATAGAACGATCCGATAATGAGGTTTTTGATCTGCGAGCTCTGCGGGATAAGCTGCAGAAGGATTTAAGTGACGCCACAAATGCTTGTCAACTTAGTGTTTCTGCACTTGAATCCATCGATAAAAAGTGCTGCTATTTTACAGGGCTCAACTGTGGGCGCACGTTGAAACGTCTTTGTGAAACATTGGAACAGGACATACCAGAATTTGAACTTTTGAGCAAAGAAAAAACACTCGTGTTGACTTTACGCAAACTACGATTAAATGAGCAGTTTTGTACGCTTGGTTACTTGTATGGTTTGAATCAGACTGCCATATCAAAATATTTCTATGAAACAATCAGTGTGATTTTTCCGTTTATGAAGGCTTTGGTACGATTTCCATCGCGAACCGTCTTGAAACAGCATATGCCGTTATCATTTAAAAAAAAATACAGCGATGCTGTAACCATAATTATCGACTGTTTTGAAATAAACATAGAGTCTCCCAATACCAAAGCAATGGTAGCAAGTGTCAACGTATTTTCCAACTACAAGAAGCACAATACTATCAAAGTGCTGATAGGTATCAGTGCATGTGGTAGCATAATTTATGTATCGGAAGCGTTTGGTGGACGAACGTCGGATAAGGAGGTAGTAAAATCGTCCGGATTCTTGGATCTTATTTTGGAAGGAGATTTCGTGTTGGCTGACCGTGGGTTTCTAATAGATGACATGCTGGCTCCACTGAATGCATCCGTAGCAATGCTTTCAAAAAAAGAGCCATCAGCTAGAACCACTCGATGCAGTGCATTCTAAGGAACTTTCTTCCTTGAGAATACATGTCGAACGATTAATCGGTTCACTACGCCAAAAGTTCCTAATTTTATCAGATATAATTCCTATTACAATGTTGCAACACTGGAATAATAACACCCTGCGATTGATCAAGTTTTAACTATATGTTCAGCTTTAGTAAATCTATGTCCCACGATGGTTCCTGCTGTATAAGTGCTTTGTTATCGTTATTATACCGTTAATAAATAAATAATACTTCTGGCATCATTAATTTCTTGTTAATTTATTCGTAAATTTCTTAGAAACTAATTCTGGAAAAATTACATATTCGAAGAAATATATAGCCTTTTCCCTACAGTACTGCTACATATCATCGCAACGTTGAATTTCAAATATCAAAACCTGGTTGGGGGACCACACGTAAAAGTAACCAAAGTTTGCCTTACAAATATGAACTTGCATGACCGCTTGAAAAAATATTTATGTTTGTTTTGAGCGTAATCTGCTGTTCTTGATTTCGTTCAATAAATGAATCCTTTAACTGCAATAAATTTCAATCATATCTGTTCGGTTTCGGGCAGAATAAGGACACTTCACCTCGACCGTAATTACGCCATGGCAATCGCATGTGAAAATTGCATCCGGTGATGCTCCCAGAACTGATATTCGTCTAAATCACCAATCCTGCCTGCGTCTTTTGCAAATTTTGTGTAAATGTTGCACGGATTGAAACAATTGACCAACTGCTTTCTTCATGGATTTTACCATACTTTGCTGCCGCCGAAAACTTCTGTTCATTTGGGTTACAAATTTTTTTATAAGAGACAAAGAAGGTCGGCCCACTTGTGATGCTACAAACATCTTTCATATTAGATGCTGTGATACGCCCGCTGCGGAATATGTTCCACCATTTGGAATCAGATTGTGCAGCAGTAAGCATATCAATCTTTTCAATAGGGCTGGATCACTTTTGAGGTTCCGAATGTACGCAGATGCACGAGCTCTCAATTCAAGCACCGTACTGTTATCTGACGAGTCATAAAGTAATTGAAGGTTGTAGTCCATCAATTCTTCATTCACTTCTGTCTGATATACACAAGCCGCACAGCTAAAGTTCATGTTTTCCTCACCACAGAACAGACTGGTGGCAGCAACTTGTAACCCATCCATCTGAAGCCTGTTTAACAAGTCTAGAACATCGATAATCATTGTTTATGGAGCTGACTTGTTTGGTGGGATATAGTTCTCTGGATCTTTCTGCCGAAGTCGATATCACGCACTTTCTTGTACAAATTATCACTGATACTGGCCGGGGGCTTTTTCCAGTATGCCGGTAAATCTGTTACAGACAACTGTAATAAAAATTACATTTGCATTCAAAGTCAAAATACTGAATATAATGTGTACACCTACTTTCTTTTCGATTATCGAAGCTCGGATACCTTCCAATGCAAAAAGTGTTGCTCCGACATGACTGCAAGCTTCCAAAAGCCCGATTACGCAGTTGCAGTGTGCCGCGAGGATTCTACCGGTTTCACTGATCAGAATCCAAGGCGTGAGAGGCTTCTCATTAAGAGCGAATGAATGGCGAACACTTCCTTGCACTATAAAAATATCCTGAACTTTCCGTCCTGAAACAGACTTTACCACCCATTTTTATAATATAGAATGGCATCATTCCTTCGTGCAGTTTTGGTTCCCAGTAAACGGATTGGGATCTACAACCATAAACTGATAGATACTGGCCGTCGTAATCGTCAAAGGAACTTCTGTGGGTGTAGTTTTATTGCTGAAGGATTAACACCGTAGCACATTGCCACCTTTGGCGATATCTTCGAGCAGCAGCTTCGACTTTAAAATAAATCAAATATATAAAAACAAAATTCGAAAAGCAAATTCAAATTGCTCACCATTTTTACGTGACAGCGGTTTGTTTATTATTTTCAACCAGCCAGATCTATGTATTAGTAAAATCGCCTACTAATACTAAACAGAGCAGAAACCACTTTTGCCGAACGAGTGCGTTAAGGCCGAAACGTAATGTTGACGAAAACGGAACGGAAACGGCAAGTTTGACGGTTGTCGCAAATGACGTCGATATGTCAAATTGTGATCAACTTAGATCTAATCAGTTTTCTATCCGACAAGCAGGTTTAGTCAGATTGGGCTATTCCGCTGTCGTCGCCGTTCCGCTTCCGTTATCACTGCGTTCGAGCCTTTAGTGTGAGTGTCAGCGCACAACACAGGCAACACGCGTGTATCTGTATTGACAAAATGATTAATTGATGGTAGACCTGCAATGGGTCGTCTTGCTTATGCCCCACATACCCCTACTTCACTACCAGCCTTGGATTGACTTGCGCTCTTACTGCCACACCCTGTGCTGCAAAATGAAAATCAAAATGAATATCAAAAGCAATGTATGTATTAGTGCAAGTGAAATAAGAAATTATTCGCAGAGACCCACGCTCTATCAATATCAGCCTCATTTTCAAAGATACCCCGTCTTACGGTACCAATTAAGACGTTTAATGTTGTTCTAAATTGTGCAACTTGGCCATTTCCGACCAGCCATTTTGTGGGTGGTTTTCCCGGATCGGCGGAGCACACGGCTTACCTTCACCGCTGCCTGAATACGAAAGAGGAAGAGTTCGTGTGGCCTGCTGCGGGATTCGGTGGTTGGCGAAGCAGGCCAGATGTAGGATTGGGTAATATTGCTAAGGTCTATACATAATTGGGCAAGATATACATTCGAATAGGGCGTTGCACATGTCGCCATATGGCACCCACACATAAATGATATTTTTATCTCCGGAAAAGAACAGAACTGATGGCAATCCAGAATCAAGAATTTTGCAAAATAAATATCGTTTAATAAATAAACTGGTTATACAAATAAATTCTACAAATAAATGACCGTCTAGTGGGAGGCATCTTCTCTCGTTTGACCATCTTCAATTTGTTCTTCGTAGTTGATTCTATTCAAAATTTCCTCTTCTACACGCTCCAGCTCGCATGTCTGTTCATTATGCAGTTCCTCTGGTAGAAACTGGCCGATCTGATCCAACAGTTCACTATCATCTTTCGTAGGTTCCTCATATTGCTCAGTAAGGGTATCCGGTCCAGATTTGCTTCTACTTTCAATAAACCAAATTAATCTCGACCATCTTATCAACCCAATCCCTAAATCAACTTACATAATATCACGCATTTCTCGGTTCTCCTTCTTGAGCTGCTTCAGCATCTCTAGTAATTTGTTACGCACCGTCCTGAACTTCCGATTGTTAAGCTCGATCTCACAGATAATTTCTTCTTCTCTACAGCACCGACGCTGTTTTTCTGCCAAAGTTTTAAACAATGTATTGAATTCTTCGGTCCGCGCAGCAACTCCAATCTGCGAATGTATTCAAAGTAAATGGGACATCTAGTGAGTAAATGAACCGAATAAATTCCAAGTTGGGTTTGTCTTTCTAAAATAGCAACGTACCTCTCCATCACCTGCACATTTCGCCATCTCTTCGTATTGTGCCTTGAACGCTTCCTTGCTCTTTTCCAAATTGTCCAGGAGATTGGAACGTATCTGAAGCAGTATGTCGTCTTGTTTTTTGACGCTGACAAGCATGTTGTTCTCGAAGCGCAGCTTTTTGACCTCCTCTTGCAAGGCAATCAATTCCACTCGGTGACTTTCCAGCTCCGCTTCGGTAATCTTCATCGGATCTCCCGTCCGCAAGGACTCGATGGTCGCGTCTTTGTCTGCGATTGTTTGAGTCAGGGTGTTGATTTGATGCTGTGGTTATGTCGATGGCGTTAGTTCGGAAGGCTTCAAGAGTTAGTCGAGAAAATACCTACCGACAGTTCTTCCGACTGCTGCCTGAAGGCTTCAATATCTTTCGACTGTTTTTCCAGCAGTGAATCTGTTGGGATAAAAGATCATGAATAGTTTACTTATTTATTATTGGCTGAGCGTACCTTTTTCAGCATGCTTTTCCAATGAATCGAAGAGCAGCGCTTCCTTCTCTTCGATTGCCTTGTTAAGTTGAGCCTTCAAGTCCTTCATTTGTTCACTCAATATAAGGATCTTATCTTTGTGCTTGATGAAATTGAAAATATAATTAATTTAGTGGTAATTATCAAATTGAGTGCTTTGGCATTTGAGCTCTTATATTAAAATCAATTCTGGATTTCTAAAAGACCCCAACATGACGACTATGACATTGACCAACAGCAACCTACATTAAACATTCAACCCCCCTTCAATGTTCCCCAGCAAAATTCATTTTACCTTTTCAATATCCTGCTCCTTGGCTGCCACCATCTTTTCCAGTTCCGAAATCCGTCCCTGCTTCTGCCGGGTGTCCAACTTCAACTGTCGGCACTTATCCTCCAGTTGGCACATCTTTCCCTGCACCTCACTCAGGTCCAGTTCCTTTCCCAGCATAGCCGCTTGCTGCAAAGCGGCCTGCCCGGAGCCTTCCCCTTCGCACGGTGTGCACCCAACCTGAATTCCCGAATCGATCTGATCCGTTTCGGTGCATATCTGGGCGATGGCCTGTTCCAAATCAGTTGCTTTCGGTAGGCATGAGACATCCGGTTCGTTTCGGGTACCGCGCCCCACCGGAGACTTCTTCTCAATTCCATCCAGCACGGCTTTGGAATTGGCGTAGCTGCCGAACTGTTGACTCAGGTTGCTCCGAAATTTGTCGAAATGCAAGCTTTCAAACTCGAGCACTTTCTTGGCCGCTTCGTCATCTTGGCTGCGCTTATCGGGCAGCCTTCTGGTTTCAGATTCAGTCGTTTTCAGCCTACTGGCAGCCGATGCCGGTCGGTTGCCACGCAGATAGTGCGGCAATTGACCAAGTTTGTGGACACCTTTCTGTATTTTGTCGTCGCCGATGGTCAGTTTGGAGGAATGTGAGAATCGCGATGACGAGACGCTAGTTCCCGGTCGAGACAAGTTGGATGCCTTTTTTCCATCGATGCTCTGCTTGCTCGAGGTTCGCGATGCCGAGCTGAGCTGACTGGGCTTGGTCAGTGTCAGTGTTGAGCCTTTCTTGGACAAGCCGGAGTCAATTTTCGAAGTGATTTCCTTTCTCGTCTTTGCGACTGCGAGGGTTGAAAGGGGGTTTTAATTAGTTTAATAAAATTTGATTGCACTTTTACCAGTTGGAGACGACGTGCGTTCCTTTTTGGAGCCATGATTCATCTCTTTTATAATCTTGAATTTGAACGGGGTAGCTGGGAAAGAATCTGGAAAGAGGTAGTGAAAATGACAGGCGAATCGGGAAAGTGATCGGAGGAAATTTAAGTTTTAGATGACAGCCCAAGGCAGCGACTGCTGCGATGCGGTTGTTCTTCAATGCGATAGACAGACTAGATAAGAATAGATGGAGAGAATAAAGTCTTTCAAAACTGGTGTTCAGACTAATAGTGAATTCGTTGTTGATTCAGTTCCAACCTGGAACTGGCAATCTGCCAGCCAGCATTTTCCGTACAACAACGAATTGCAGCAGCCGCGCTGCCGTTCCAAGGAACAACAAATCGAAGCCGCCACCAGGATGCTGCTCAGATTTATGAATCAAGCTTGAAGACACCATTAACATCCTCAATTGGAACGCTTATTCTGTCAAGAACAAAGCTCTTGAGCTCATAAATTTCCTAAAGGAGAAGGAGATTGGCATCGCCACAATCACAGAGACGCACCACAAATCTGACGTGAATCTCTATATCCCCGACTTTCGGATTGTAAGGGTGGATCGTATGCACTCAGAGGGAGGAGTTGCCATCGCATTTTGGCTCAACATAAACTGCCGCTTGCTGCTCAGTTTCGGGCTGAAAGTCCGGCCATAGGAGTTGAAGTGGACACTCCCGCCGGCCCAATCACCGTCATTGCGGCCCAATGCCCCAAGCAAACTGACACCAGCGACGGCTCGGCGGGACTCTACGACAAGACACCAACAAGTTAACTCGGCGGCAGGGGCAATAGACCTTTCTCGACAGACCTAACCTCCCTTTTTTGTAATATTTTTCCTTCAAAGGCAATGAGCTTCTCATAATTTTAGTGTTAATGACATTTTTTTTCTATGCACACCTTAATTTTGTCACAAATTTTTGAAAGCTCCAATTTATTCCACATTTTATGGTGAGTATAACCATGTGGAACAAATATGGGGCGTTTTGGCAATTCTATAAACAGCGAAATTATAATCACCACGAAATTCAAAACTTTTTTCTGGCAACAATGCCTTTCAGTCAGTGCATCTCATTCTGAAAACTCTGTTGCTGACAGATTTTTGTCTTGCGATTGTAAAAAGCACGATTTTTTTAAACGATAACAATAAAAAAGAATCCAAAACAAGTCGTTTAATCGCCAGATGTATCGACCGTTTTAAATTCCTGTGGGTAGTGTACATAAATTTAGGTTTAGGACTAGTTTTAGGTTAGGTTTAAATTTTCATACGTTTTAGTGCACTTTATAATTTTGTCGTCTGCACTTCGGCTTTCGCTATCACGCTGGCTTATTGCAGTCAGTATTTAGGTGCATCATAGGAAATCAATATTATTATTATCAGTAATTTATAGTTTCTCACCTCAATCAACAGTACCTTTATGTCTACCTCCTCATTAGGTTAATCGAATGAACAATTAAGGAGTGTATCGAAAATAAGCTATCCACAAACTTTCTTTCAAATTATGTTGAAAACCGATATTTTATTCATACAAAAAATTGATCCTTTATTGTGCGAGGTTAAACTTGAACATAATGAAGACCGGATGAAATTTAAGTTATTCCTTCACGAATTTTCGAACTTTGGATTGAATGCTCTTCATCAAGTTCCGGACAAGTGTTGCATCGCATTTTTTGGACGCTTGAGCCCACATTTTTTTGAACTCCTGCATGTTCCCAGCTGCCTTACCAGTCTTCTTGAAGACCCTCTTCACGATTGCCCAGTAGCGTTCGATTTGGTGGATTGATGGTGAGGGCAATTTGGTGGATTGATATTTTTCTCAACAAAATCTATACCCTTTTCCGCAAGCCAATTGAGAATGGTTTTGGCATAGTGAGCCGACGCTAAATCCGGCCAAAACAGTGGAGGTGTACTATGCTTCTTATATAAAGGCAACAATCTCTTCTGGAGACACTCAGATCGATAGATTTCCGCATTTATAGTTCCGGTAGTGTAAAAAATGGTTGACTTCAAACCACAGGAACATATTGCTTGCCATACCAGTACAACGACGGCAGTAAAGTATTGTGGACCTGGATGGGTTTTTGAGTCCTCCTTTACATAGGTCTCATCATCCATCAAAACGCATGCATCCGGATGCTGCAAAAGACGCGAATACAATTTCCAGGCCCTTGTTGCTGCTCGCTTCTTCTGTGCTGCACTTTGTTTCGAGATTTTCTGCTTCTTGTAGGTCTTCAGGTGGTTTCGCCTCTTGATACGCTGGATCATTCCGACACTCGTTCCTGCTTTTTGGCCAAACCACGTATTGACATTGATTTGTTCTTCATGATTAGAGATACCACTTTCTGCTCCAGTTTCGGGTTGGAAAAACCGGGTTTTCTGCCTCTTCCTGCTAGCTCATCCAAAGAATAGTGTTCCCAAACTTATTAATGATGGTTTTAACACTCGCATGATGAATTCCAAACCGCTTCGCCAATTTTTGCATAGTAATACCCTTCTCACTTAGCCATGTGTCCAGAACCTTAATTTTCACTTCCTTTTCAATACGCGACATTTTGAAAACGCAGAATTTGAACCGCACAAACAAGTAAACAAAAGAAAGCTGACAGTCAAACGCACACCATGCAGTGTTCAGAGCATAAAAAACCATCACAAATACATGCGTACAACGCAAATGTATGTGGATAGCTTATATTCGATACACTCCTTATGTGTCTTATCCATACTAAAATAATAGACTAGAAAACAACATAATTTAGTTTAAGCACAATTCAATTTGTCACCTCTTTAGTACCTTAGTTAGTTTAAAGTAGGTTTAAGATATATAAATACGTTTAATGACTATTCAATTCTGTGGTTTAAGTAGCAAATTAGCGATAGGAAAAACACAATGAACTTCTCAACACGGTTAACACAGTTGTTTTGTTTTCTTCTACTTCCCATGTTCAATCTAGCTAGTCATGCGATCTGACAGAATCGTTGACCATTGTCAATCTTGGATGGCGTTGTCACTTTGACCGAATTCGCCTTCCCGCAAGGTTGCTGCTACTAGCAAGGTGCGTTCGACAACACTTTATACAGGGGGAGCGCCAACACTTTATACAGGCGAACAGCTCGCCTTTGAATAAAAATACCATTCCAGTTCCAAAAACCTCGATCGGCTTACAACCCAACATGTCCTTCAGGAAAAAGAAGCCAAAAATGCGAGCAAACGTGATCCATTGGGAGATAATAAGGCCAACGGTTGCGGCACGAGCAATGGATTACAAAGTGCCAAACTCGAGGACGATTTTGCCAGTGCATTTGATGCGTTTACTTCGTCGATCGGTGACCGGGTCATCGTCAGACGATTGGTGGCCGAGAAACTACAGCTTCACCTCTACCGAGAGTGATGTGTGCTCCAAGTTCTAGAAAGTTCCCGGCCCCGCTAGCACCGCTCCCCAGTCGAAGACTTCAATTTCAACAGCAGTCGATTTCACCGATGGCAAAGGGTGACCCGTTTGATGATGAGTTCTCCCGTATCCAATGATTTTGCTAATTTCAACAACGCTATGAACAACGGTAAAACAGCCCAGATAAAGGCCTACAAAAAGGAACTTACACTGGAGAATGTCTCTACAGCGGAGAAGAGCGGTTACCTAACCTAGCAGAATAAAGCCGCCCTTGTGGAGCTGGTCAAGCGGTTGATCAAGAAAGGTTTTGGTGCAATAATGTACAGGCCTTCGATAAACAATTTCATCAACTCGGTTCTGCTGCGAAGGTGTGCCATGGACGGTGACTACGTGAAGGTGTTTGTGAAGAGCAATGATCCACTGGTCTGGCAGAAGGTGGAAGCAGTGCTCTGAGGAATCCGGTTGATAAAAATGAATCAACCAAAGAGAATTCCGAACGGGTTCAAAACAACGAAGGTTTCGTTGCTGAAGTCTTTGATAAGTGGCTCAGTGAATTGTATGTGGGGACATTTCAGGTTCGCTTGAAGAGGTACCAGAATTCCGCAACTGAAAATTTCAAACAGAACTGGCCGGAGATGTTCTCTAAGAACTAGTTCAAAGAAATTGAATCGGTTTACTATCAAGCGGAGATCATAGAATGGTACAACGCGGTACCGATTGTGAATATTCTTAAGTCAAAAGGAGAAAATGGTGAGCTGGAGGTTGAAAGCCAAGCTCACTGCCAGATATCTTGATGATGCGCTATGTTTCAAGATACCAAAAAATGGAACTTCTGCCGGGTGAAGATAAGCTAGCATTCTCTGGAAATTCACTTCAAATGCCAATGTACTGAAAACACGATTCACCAAAACGATTATCGATTCCTGTACCCAGCTCGCTTACGAGCACGCACAGATTATGCTGGACTAACCGAATTATGACCTGAAAGAAGTGGATTTCCCACCAATTCGAAGCGGGTAGTGTCTTAACTATCTCAGCCGGATCGGCAATCAGTTGAAAACGATCGCTGTTCAGCTTAGAGCTTAGAGCACGCTGCATGACGTCAATCAACCAAACCTCCCTTATCCTTGAATTCCAACACGGGAAAACCAACGGAATATTCCATCTAATTGCTGATTACATGCTTCTCGCCAAGACTTCATACATCTCGCCACTGCATGAATCGAAGACTTCATGCTTTTCGCCAATGCCAATTCTGTCGCAGAATTCATTATATAAATTCTTTTAAAAATCTACTACTTATATCGGCTACCTACACATAAAAAATAATTAGTTTTAACAAGCGCGTAAAATATCCCCTCGTTTAATTCTGTCATAAAGGAGGCGTAAACAACGAAATTGTTTGCAATCTTTCATGTGCCATACAACAATGTTTGCAATTTAAAAAAAAACGGCTAGATTTAGGCGTTATCTGGCTTAAATTTAAATGAAATATCCCATTATTTTCTGCCGTATCTAGCATTCCCTTTATGTGCATTAGATAACGCAGAAAATTCAATGTTCTTTTTTATCTGTGTATTTTTTGGACAGGATTTTTCTTTTGTTGTGAACATAAGCTACTCCTTTTGAATATATGATCATTGGCATACAAGTGCATCATTTCTGGCATTTAATCTCCTTGGCAATTTTTTATACGACCGTGTAAGAGATGTTCATTTATATACATACACTCTCGCTTCACTTTACTCAATTTTTGAGTACAATTGTATGCTATCTCTTTTTCTCTCACGGATATGTTACTCAATTTTCGTTAAAAAGTGGATCAACTCAATTTTTGAGTAGATCCACTGTTTAAAGTGAAGCGGGAGTGTTGGATAAGTGAAAGTTGAATCGTTGTTTAGGGGCTATTCATAAACCACGTAGACTTTTCTGGGGGGGGGGGGGTTGGTTTGGCAAAAGTCTACGCTCGATACAAAAATTCTAAAAAAATGTATGGAGGCAGGGTTGCGGCTTATCATTTTTGACTCAGGCATATTCATTTGCCAATATCTCCTTTCAGAGGGTCGATTTGATAATATGATGTGCGATCAACTTTTTAGTGCATGAGTAATTTTCAATCGCGCAATTTTCATCGTGCTGATTGGGCACGATTTCAGCAGTGCGTCAACTCATCCAATCAGCTTCGAGATTGGTGAGTAACTCTCT
>JASCZW010006247.1:0-104152 GCA_034211315.2 Aedes japonicus
ACACGTCGGCCAAGAGTGAGGGCTTTTAAGGCGCGCCACTCTATCAGTCAAGACAAGAACAAAATCACTGCTGCTCTCAAGCTACTTCTATCAGACGCTGGTCTGGAGATTCACCCAACACAGAAAAAAATGAATTTTAACTGGTGGGTAAACAATGAACTTGTTTGCAATCTTTCATGTGCTCATACAACAATGTTTGCAATCTTTCATACAACAGACTAAATTCAGGCGTTATCTAGCTTAAATTTACATTAAATATCCCACTAAATTTCTGCCAAACCTAACGTCCCTTTTTTGTGCATTAGATCTCGCCGAAAATTACATGTTTTTTTTTTTCAAACTGTGAGAGAAGTCAGAAGTCAGAGATTCTGATTAGAAATCGATTTTTAACTAAGGAACCAAGAATAGAGGAAGTTTAAGTTGGAAGAATAGAAGTTAATTCATGCTCCACTTTAGAATACTTGGGCATCTACAATCAACCCGAAACGATCCGACAAAGGTGTTTGAAAGCAACGCGGGTAAGTAAGATCATACAGCCTTTTCTAGCCAAAAATAGGATAATATACGCTATCGTGCGAAAGTTGTACACGACAAAGCTGTCGAAGTTTGATTGCGTGGTACAGGGCGATGAAACTTACGTCAAGGTAGACTTTAAACAGCTTCCTGAACAGGAATTTTATACGGCAACCGGACGGGGAAAGGTGGCAGATATTTTCAAACACATTCACCTGTCAAAGTTCGCGAAGAAATATCTGGTGTGGTAGGCCAATATGTACCTGTGGATTTTTACTTTGCGACTGGAACCGTCAACCAGGAAATTTATCTGAGCGGGTGCCTACAAAAACGTCTACTGTCTTTCCTTAAGCGACACAATTGTTCCGTTCTAGTTTGGCAGGATTTGGTATCTTGACATTACGAAAAAACGGCCATGGAGTGATATGCTGCCAACAACGTTCAAGTGGCGCCCACAACACACCAGAGCTCCGTCTAATTGAACAATATTGGGCCACCGTCAAGCAGAACCTCAAGAATACTCAAAAAGCTGTTGTGAGCGAGCAACAGTTCAAGAAAAACTGGCGCTCTGCAGCGAATAAAGTGGACAAGGAGACTGTTCAAAATCTAATGGCAGGTGTTAAACGAAAGACCCAGTAATTCGCATTCGGTAAAAAGGAACATTACCTGAATATTTCTCCTGTATTCTGTATTACCTGAACTTGAAAAAGAAAAAGAATTTGACTTATTAATAAAAACTTTGATCGACTCACACACATTACTGTTTGACCAAATTTTGATCGGAACACCCTTTAATCGTTCGACTTAATAGTATTCTACTTGTGGATGACCTTTTTATTTGTGCCCACAAGCCTTCAGACATTCTTTCACAATTTCCTCTCAAATCCTTCTAAGTGATCTACGATTTTGAGATGTCAATGACATCGCATTTAGGCCAAACAATATAGTTGGAACTATCACCTTACACCGTAGCGTATATTATCCTATTTTTGGCTAGAAAAGGCTGTATGATCTTACTTACCCGCGTTGCTTTCAAACACCTTTGTCGGATCGTTTCGGGTTGATTGTAGATGCCCAAGTATTCTAAAGTGGAGCATGAATTAACTTCTATTCTTCCAACTTGAACTTCCGCTATTCTTGGTTCCTTAGTTAAAAATCGATTTCTAATCAGAATCTCTGACTTCTGACTTCTCTCACAGTTTGAAAAAAAACATGTAATTTTCGGCGAGATCTAATGCACAAAAAAGGGACGTTAGGTTTGGCAGAATTTAGTGGGATATTTAATGTAAATTTAAGCTAGATAACGCCTGAATTTAGTCTGTTGTATGAAAGATTGCAAACATTGTTGTATGGCACATGAAAGATTGCAAACAAGTTCGTTGTTTACCCACCAGTTAAAATTCATTTTTTTTTCTGTGCTGGGTGAATCTCCAGACCAGCGTCTGATAGAAGTAGCTTGAGAGCAGCAGTGATTTTGTTCTTGTCTTGACTGATAGAGTGGCGCGCCTTAAAAGCCCTCACTCCTTAAAGGGTTTAACTAGCGGGAACTTTGAATAAAGGTCCATTCATTTCCAACAAAACAAACAATGACAACTGTAACAACACCGAATACTTCATCATTTCTCAATAGTGATGAAGTACGTCGACATGCACTAAGCAAAAATACGGGATACAGGGTGAGGCAGAAAATAATGCGAACATTTGTTCTGTTTCTTTCAAATCCCATTTTCAACTAATTCAAGCAATAACATCAACATTTTCGAGTGCAGTTATCCTTATTAAGTCCTTTGAAACAAATTTATTCAATGTGTCCTCCATTTTTATTATTAACATCCTCGAGCCGACGCCGGAAGCCAGAGCATGCCTCTCGGACGTAGTCCTCCGACATTGACTGACATGTGCGTGTTATGGTTGACTTCAGGCTCGTGCTTCAGCATATGCCCAAATCAAATAATCCAACGGATTAAGATCTGGACTGCTATGGGGCCACAAATCCTTCGGCCAAAACGTCATGTTACCATTTAACCATTGTTGGGTTCGATTGGACGTGTGACACAGCGCTCCATCCTGCTGTATGACAACGTTTTGGTCCACGGAGAAGTTGGCCTTCACCCAGGGAAGCACTTGGTCCTCTAAAATACCGATATACACTTCGGTATTGGTTTTACCTCCAGCATCAATGAAAACAGGTGGCATTTTCAAACCGTTGGACGCCACCAAGCCAAACATCATGACACCAGCCGAATGTTTGGTTTGAAATTTGAATTTCACTTCTTCCGGAACGTTCTCCATTTTCTGCAGTGAAATGAACCGGTCCGTGCAGCTGTTGGCCACAGCATCGATGCTGAATAGCTTTTCGTCGGAGAACAGGATCATTACATATCATTTTTTCCTTCTTCAACAAGGAAAGCAATCTCTTGGAATGAGCCACTCTTAGTTCCTTGACTCGGTCCGTAATCAAGTGGCGTATAGATTGTAGCCTTTAATAAAATTATGTGATATTTTGGATTGGGGTGCCATTGTTTCATTTAATGTCAGCGCTATGGGGTTGCATTTATTTAAAGGGCGAACACGAAATTATTGCGACACCGAAAATGTCATGCCAATTTTCTTAAAATGTTTAGAATCAAACCAAAATTTTAGGGTAGTTTTATACATATATTTACTTCAAAAATCAAAAGTTAATCGATGGAGCCTTGAGTGTAAAATTGAACGCGTTTTCGCTTGATGTCCTCCATCAAAGTCTTTACAGTGTCATCCGGTACCAGTTTCTCAGATTTTTTTCATTTTCTTAACATGTCCTTCTCGTCTTTGACTGTCTTCTTGCTCTTCCAAAGTTCCCGCTTCATCATTGCCCAGTACTGCTCCACCGGGCGCATCTCCAGACAGTTTGGCGGATTCATGTCCTTTGGAACAAAAGGGACAGAATTGGCCTCATACCACTCCAGGACACTTTTAGAATAGTGACATGATGCCAAATCTGGCCAAAATAGCGGAACTTCGTCGTGCTGCTGCAAGAACGGCAAAAGGCGCTTCTCGAGGCACTCAGATTTGTAGATCTCGCCATTTACTGTGCCCTTTGTCACGAAAGGCTCTCTCCTCAGTCCGCAAGAGCAGATGGCCTGCCAAATGAGATATTTGGAGGCGAACTTCGACATTTTCTTCTTCTTAAATTTGTCGTCCCCAAAGAACTTGCTCTTGCCGGTGAAAAACTCCAACCCTGGAATTTGCTTAAAATCGGCTTTTATATACGTTTCGTCGTCCATCACACAGCAGCCATATTTTGTCAGCATCTTCTCGTAGAGCTTCCGTGCCCGAGTTTTAGCCGTCGATTGTTGCCGCTCATCGCGGTTTGGGAAGTTCTGTACCTTGTATGTATGTAGTCCAGCTCTCTTCTTTGCATTCTGGACGTAGCTCTGCGACATGCCGATCTTTTTAGCCAAATCACGGCTTGAGACGTTGGGATTTGCTTTAATCATCCGCTTCACCTTTCCCTCCGTCTTTTTGTTCTCCGGTCCCGGTTTTCTTCCAGCTCCTTTGCCGTGGTCCAACGTCAACCGCTCCTGGAACCGCTTCAACACTCTGGAGACGGTTGAATGGTGAACGTTCAACATTTTTCCCAACTGCCGGTGCGACAGGTCAGGATATTCCAGGTGTTTGGAAAGAATTTGTTCTCTCGACTCGCGTTGGTTCATCTCCATTTTCGTTGAATCGAAAAACACGACTTCGAGTTTGACAGCATGTAAGCAATACACATCAATGAGAAAGTGTGCAAAATTTGGTTGATTTTTTACCCAATGGTAAAAAAGTTATGCCCTGTTGAATGTGTCGCAATAATTTCGTGTTCGCCCTTTATAAGCAGTTGTAATTCCGGTAATCTGACATGAAGCCCTTATAAGTTCCATTGCAAAGCAAGGGTAATATGGGGAGAGTATGGGTAGAAACGAAAATTGTTAAAGATTGGGTCGGTTGTGTTAGCCATTGCGAGGAGTTTGAGAGGGATCCAGTGTCAGAGAATCCGTGGGGCATTGTATATGTCCGATAGCCGTGTTAATGTGAGCAGGGTTCTTTTCGAGGTTCGGGGGTAGGATTTCTGTAATGTAGTACCGGCACTCTCAAGTGCCCCGTTCTCCAACAAACAGTTCAGTATATCCAGTAAAATTTCCATCAGAGAATGCTAAAGCAACTGCATAGAGGACATCCTGGAATAGAGCGGATGAAAGCTGTTGCACGTAGCCACATGTACTGGCCGAGCATTGATGAACACATTGCTAACTTCGTCAAGAGATGTGACAGTTGTGCCACACATTCCAAGTCACCTCCCAAAGCTCCGTTGCAGTCGTGGCCACTCACACAATCTCCGTGCGAACGAATTCACATCGGCTTTGCTGGCCCACTCAACGGTCTATACTTCCTGGTAGTTGCGGACACCTTCTCAAAGTGGCCCAAAATTCTTATCGTACGATCCCCGACTACGTCAGAAGTAATCGAGTTCCTGAATGAGCTATGTGCACGCTTTAGTATTCCCAACGTCATTTTCTCCGATAACGGCACCCGATTTACGTCGGAACAATTTGCGTCTTTGTGCAGGATGAACTTACCGTATTATCCACAGTCAGGCCAATGGTCCAATGGTCAGGCCAAAAGATTTGTGGGCACCTTGAGGAGGTCGCTGCACAAAATCAACGTGGGGGAAAACATCATGGAAGCGCTCCAGACTTTCCTCCAGGTATACAGGACTTACCCCAGTCGTGTTCTGAATGTCAAGACACCTTTGCAGCAGATGCTTGGCCGAAACATGAAGACTATCCTGGATCTCCTTCACCACAATCAACCGAAGCCTATACTCTTCATTCATCGGAACGAGCAGTTCAATCGGAACTACGGCGCAACTCCTCATGATTTGCGTAAAGGTGACAAGGTCTACCCGTAGGTCTACAGCAGCAATCACAATGTGCTGATGGACGAGTGGCATGGATGAAGGAAGCTTATCAGATCACACTCCAATCAACTCAAGATGCATTTCAGTGAAAAGGAAACAAGTGCAGCAGATTTGACACAACTGGATATGCTGATGGACATGTTTGGTCTACAATCCTCAAAAGCATCTCAGTCGCACTCCCAGCATTGTCTAAATCAAATCGAACAGGACCTCGTTGCATCAACCTCAAACGCTCATTCCGAGACGCAACTACGGCCTGAAATTGAAGTTGAAGTTGAAGAATTGCTAATGGACCTACAATACGAAGAAGATTCCAGTCAACATGAACGAGCTGAAGTCATTTCCGAACTAGAAGTAGGTCCCAGCCAGATCGAACAACCTGAATTGGAACAAGAAGAAGATGTCCAACCAGCAACCGATCCTGTTCAAGAAATACCATCAAAATTTGCACCATACCTGTACTGAACCTGGGGGTGCAACACATTTAAATCCAGATTCAAGATGATCAAAAAATCCCACGCTAGCGAATTAATCTCTAAAAAACCTTGTTTCAGCTTGTGAATCTTAATCCATCAACTTACATCGTGCTGCATCTTTTTGCAGTAAATCTTCAAAATCTTCTTTCTATCTACTAAGCGTGCGCACATCGCACAAAAGCAAAACAAAAAAAATCCTGCATCTGAGATAGAGTCGCACCCTCTGTACGGAACATAAGAAGGGAGAAATGTTGGACACTATCATAGTAGTCGGACAACAAGCAACTACAGTTACCATGGACGCGACCTGGCAACGCGTAGCAACCAGACATATAAAAAGCAGTCAACCAAATGCCAGTGATTCATTCTGACTTCCAGTAATAAATAACTATTCTAATTTTGTATCAAGTACAACAAAAGCAAATGGTACCGATGATTTCAAGAGTAGATGGAGAATCATCACGGTGCATAGTGGCACAATTCTGAAAAAAGATGGTCAAAAACATGTTCACCCTTTTGTCATCATTTTATCGACTAGGTGTCTTCAAACGAGTAGCTCAAAATATTATTCCGCATCTTTTGAAAAAAAAGCCTAACTTTTCATAAGGGCTTAACTACACATTCAAATTCTAACTTTTTCCAGCTACGAGATAACAGGTTGTTGTCTTGGACAAAGTTGTAGAGCAGGTAATTTAAAGAAAAGTTGCTCAAGACATTAAGTTTCTAGCGCATAACGTTAAAGAGATACAAATGGTTTTCTTTCAGCACTACCTTAAAACTGTTTTTTGAGATAATTAGTACTTTGTTCAAATTTGACGATTTCAATGTGTTAGAATAAATTGTAGGAATTATTAAAATACACATTTTCGCTGAACACACCAATACCTTCTGATGACCACATTTTGATATATGGCGGTAGAATTGTCTGTGTTACGTCACAATCAAACGCCTCAAAAGGGGTGGGCGGGTCCTAGCGGGGTCTAAAATAGATTGTATTTGAAAGACTATCTAATGAACAAGTGTTTCTGAAATTTTCAGCGTTAGGTACTGAAGGGTAACTAGTAAGACGTCAGTTTGAAAAAGTACAGGTTATATGAATCCTAGAGGGTTTTGAGCTGTTTAGTGGAATACCTGTAACTAGAAATTAGAAGAAGAATTAGTATCTTCCATTTAATTCCAACTACCTTTGCTTATCTTCGACAGATACGCGTATTTCGTCTACAATGTGCAGACTTCTTCAGTGTCTCGTACTAGCTTACCTCAGTCGAGTTATTAGTACGAGACACTGAAGAAGTCTGCACATTGTAGACGAAATACGCGTATCTGTCGAAGATAAGCAAAGGTAGTTGGAATTAAATGGAAGATACTAATTCTTCTTCTAATTTCTAGTTACAGGTTATATGCCAATTAATATTTCACATGTGACGTAATGTTCAACAAACAAATATATGCGAGTCCTGGCGGGGTCTCAAATTAATTGTATTTAGAAGAGTATCTTGAGAACCAGTAATCTTGAAATTATCAGCTTTGGGTACCAACGGGTACCTGGTTAATCTATATAAATAAAAATGAGTTGGGGTTTCCTTTGTCACGATTTAACTCGCGAGCGGAATGACCGTTTGGCAAAATTTTTGCTTTGTTGGATTTGTCTTGGACACCGAAAGGTTCTTATGATGGTTTGAAACCCCTCCCTTCTCTGGAAAGGGGGCTCCCATACAAGTGAAGCACAAATTTCTGCATAACTCGAGAACTGATCAAGCAAAGGAACCCAAATTTAGCATGCGGAAGTTTTTGGAGGCAAGCAATGTTTTATGGTAGTCAGAGACCCCTCCCCTCTCTAGAAAGGGAGGTGCTCGTACAAATGAAACAGAAGTTTCTGCATATCTCAAGAACTAATCAAGCAAATCGAACCAAATTTGGCATGTGGGGTTTTCTGGAGGAGAGAAATGTTTTTAGGGTGGTTTGAGATCCCTCCCCTCTCCTAGAAGAGGTGCTGTCATACAAATGAAACTGTAATTTCTTCATAACTCTAGATCTAATAAAGCAAATGGAACCAAATTTGGCATGCGGGAATGTTAAAGGCAATAAATGTTTCTACGATAGTTTGAGGCCCCTACTCTCTCTATGTTAGATTGGGGGGCGGTGCTCCCATACAAATGAAACAAAAGCTTCCACATAACTGGGCAGCTAATCAAGTAAATGGAGCCAAATTTGGCAGGTAGAGGTTTTTGAAGGCAAGAAATGTTTCTAAGGTAAATCGAGACCCCTCCGCCCTCTGTAAGAGGGGGGCTCTCATACAAATGAAACACAAATTTGTGCATAACTCGAGAACTAATCAAGCATATGGAACCCAATTTGGCATGTGGAGGTTTTTGGAGGAGATAAATATTTCTATGGTTGAGAAGTTGAGAAGTTTGAGACTTCTCCACCATCTGGAAGGGGCGGGAGGGGGGTTTTCATACAAATGAAACACAAATTTCTGTATAACTCGAGAACTTATCAGGTTAATGGAACCAAATTTGGCATGTGGAGGTTTTCGAAGGCAAGACATATTTCTGAGTTAATTCGAACCCCTCTCTTCTCTGAAAGGAGGGCTCATATACAGATGAAACACAAATTTCTGAATAACTTGAGAACTTATTAAGTTAATGGAATCAAATTTGGCATGTGGAGGTTTTTGAAGGCAAGAAATGTTTCTATTGTGGTTTGAAACTCCATCACTCACTGAAAAAGGGGTCTCTTATACAAATAAAACACGAATTTCAGCATAACTCGAGAACAAATCAAGCAAATGGAACCAAATTTGGCATGTGGTGGGTTTTGATGGCAATCATTACATGGTGGTTTGAGAAACCACCCCCTCTGGAAGGGAGGGCTCCCATACAAATGAAACACAAATTTCTACCAAAAATGAGAATTATCCAGGATGCTCAAACACAAAACGTGTATTTCTCGGGTAAGAAGAATGTTTTGATAGAAATTTGAACCCCTGCTTATTCAAGAAAAAAAAACTCATTCCGAAAAAAAACCATATAAGTGCCAGTTACATTAAATTTTCCTTCATTTAGTTGCAAGCGTAGCAGCGCACACACCGTGTTCAGCTAGTTCTTAATACAAACTAATTTAGAAGAAGAAAAATATATGCTGAAAAGTGTAATATTGTCTATTTGACAAACGGGCATTATAGAATCCATTTTAATTTAAAAACAACGCCCAAAACTAGTCGACATGAGCAAGATAGTTAGGGGTGATCCATAAGCAACGAAGCATATTTTACCATGTTTTAGATCTAATGCCTTCACTCGTATTCACATCTAGGATAATTTTCTTCAGACAAATTGATTCAGACTATCTGATTTTGTATACAAATATGTAAACAAAATCAGATCGGATTTTTTTTTGAAAAAGGGTCTTGTCCCTACTTTAGAAACCCAGCTAGTCGATAAAATAATGACAAAAGGGTGAAAATGTTTTTGACCGTCTATTTTCACAATTGTGCCACTGTGCGGTGGGCGTATTTTAGGAAACCATTCGGAACCTGATGGCAGGTGTGCCACAGAAAGTTCGATAATTTTACAGGAAGAAGGATTAACATCTGATTCAACTATTTCTAATCTATATATAGTTCTATTATTGTGAAATAAACAATCGGTTTTGATGGCTTATAACTACATTTTATTTGGCGTCCGAAATTTAACGTGGACAGTTTTTAAACAGGCAGAAGTAATGCAACGTCAATGAGGTCTATAAGGGTGGCGAAGAGCAGGGTGTTTGTCGGTATTAGTAATGAAAAATGTGCAAACAATCCATGATTTCGGGTAGTGACGTAGAACTACAGAGAACAGACATCCAGGCTCGAACATTTTCTTCCCAATTTACTGTGTAAATTTTGAAAAGCAAACCGTTGGAAAAACAACGCCGCCTATTCTAGGTTTCACCAAACTAAAATTGACAGGCTATCAAATCTCAAGGTGGGCAAGTGGTGGTGAAAGCAGTGCACCTAGAAGTCGTGACCGATCTAACGTCCGTCGCGTGTATCAATGCGATGAAACGGTTTATCGCCCGCCGCGGTCGCGTAGTGAATTTGTATTGCGACAACGCCACGACCTTCGTCGGTGCTGATCGCGAGCTGAAGCAGCTACGTCGCCAATTCCTCGAACAATTCTCTACAGAAAGGTGGAACGGATATTGCCTGGAGAGTGGAATAACGTTCCATTTCATTCCGCCTCGATCTCCCCACCACGGGGGCCTCTGGGAAGCAGGAGTGAAGTCGTTTAAACACCACCTCCGTAGAATTCTCGGCAGTCGATCGTTTACGTTAGAGGAGTTGACCACGACGGTGGCTCAAATTGAAAGTATGCTGAACTCTCGCCCCCTGACGCCAATCTCTTGTCATCCGCAGGATCTGACCAGCCTAACTCCCGGCCACTTCCCGGCCCCGAGATGATACGTTGCACCCTGAAACAAAACAAATATGATCATGTAAATTCAGAACAAAACTTGCTAAACCATACACAAAACTTTTAAATTCTACTTACCTAAAACACAGTTCCTTAATCTACTCACACATTGTACCACATACACGAAACTCTCTACGTTACGATTACCCCACAATAGAATATCATCCGACACAATGTAAAGCAGAAACAATAAATCAGTTTTGAATTCGACTATCGTACAGAGTACACGCTGTTTGCATATCACGGTCAAACGATATACCCGTCTTTCGTCGTCTCGGTAGTCAGCCGGAAATTACTTCCATCCACCTGTGAAAACGTTTTTGAAGGCTGCCAGGCATTGCAGATCGCCAATCCGTCGAAAACTAGTGCGCGGTGAGAAGTCGCGCCTACAATTTTATTTTTAAATATGGAAAAATGTGAGAAAATGGCCGAAAAAATTACGCCAGAAAGTTACGCCAAAAGTGCAATTTTATTTGTTTTTACTTTTTTTTTCAATTTATGTACAAACTGTAAATGTAATTTATGTAATGTTTTTGAATTAGCACGTTTCAGATCAAAACTGCGACCAGGAGAGCCGGCACAAGCAAAATACAACGAGTTTTTCAACGCACTCTAACAACCGCCATTTTGTTGAAAAAAAATTTGAAAAAAATATTTTTGTATATTATCCATGATACACTAATAATTGTAAAAAAGTTTCCATAGATTTGAGTAAAAACTTCCTCTTGAATTTCATTTTTCAAATATGAGTTTTTTTTTCTCGTTCTAACTGTATATCCTCCATTAAACAGGCAGAGGTAATGCAACATGTCCGGTTGGGTTATTTGTTGCAGTGGAAGTGAGAAGAATTTTATTGATTATGGGGCTTATTACGGTTGCCACCTTCACATTCACTTTCACTTCACTTACACATCACCTCACTTTTTTTATGCTATTACCGGTTTCAC
The DNA here is from genome assembly GCA_034211315.2 of Aedes japonicus. Taxonomy (NCBI): domain Eukaryota; kingdom Metazoa; phylum Arthropoda; class Insecta; order Diptera; family Culicidae; genus Aedes; species Aedes japonicus. Next base: position 11,339 of record JASCZW010006247.1, read on the forward strand.
GGTGATCAAAATGAACTCCGTGAGGTGAAAGTGATAGTGAAGTGGAAATCGTAGTAGCCCTGTTAATTTTCCTCGCGGTAATAAAATGTCTGACAACTGTCACTTATCGCTTATCATCAGTTAGCAGTTTGTTTTGATAATATCGGGAAGAAATCGTCGAATTATTATTATTTAAAATGAGTTTAGAATTGTGGTTTGATACCGACAGCGAGGACTAGGACGATTTTACCATAACGGCGAAGAATAAGGGATACTTCAAATCCGCTGGAGAAACCTGAAAAAACGTAAGTAATTGCCTGACCAAATCAGCGATTTAAGTAACAAAATTAAAACGTCTCATATGTATTTTCTTACAATTCTTCAGGGTGTCGAAGGAAATATTTAAATATATGCTGAATATAATTGACACGAAAATCGGCCCGTTCCAATCGTCTACGTCTGTTCCATCAATAATAATGTTGGCAGCTACGTTACGGTTCTACGCTGAAGGTAGCTATCAAAAGGGTGTCGGAAACGACAGATACATCGGATTGGCGCAACCAACAATGTCCAAAGTATTACAAATAGTTTTGAATATTATTGAAGCCGAAATATGCCCAGCCGTAATCAAATTTCCAACCGAGGAACGAGATATTAATGCAGTTAAGCTGGGCTTCTACGAAAAGACGAAGTTCCCCGGAGTCATCGGATGTGTAGATAGATCCCACTTCGAAATCTTTCCTCCGGCCAAAGATAAGCATTTGTACCCAAACCGCAAAGGCTTCTACAGCTAAAATGTTATGCTGGAAAGGTTTGAAGATTTGAAAGGGTTTATTTACTTACTTATATGTATTTCCCAATATTTCAGGTGTGCGATCACGATTTGATGATACGTTATCTTGATGCCAATCATCCTGGTTCCTCACACGACTCTTTCGTGTGGAACGGAAGTGGACTAAATCATTTGTTGGCACAAAGATATGAAACAGGAGAGAGACACTCCTGGCTGCTGGGTAAGAATTTTGGCTATTGAATCTATTGAAATGTGGTCAAGCTTCACGCCTAGTAGACACAGAATCAAAATCTTCGTTGCGCTGATTAAAGCTTGAGAGGGAAGGTCCATTAATTATGTCACGCAGTAAGGGGGGTTTGAGAAAACGTGACGATCCATAAAAAAATTGAGGGTTCATACAAAAAACGTGACAACGAGGGGGGGGGGGGGGTATTAAAAGTTAATTTTTGCGTGACGTAATTAATGGACAATACCAAAAGTGTGGCATGGGAAATGTATGAAGCTATTGAAGAAAGCTTATATAATTTCCTAGATATTAAGCGATATTCTGCAAAAGCTTCGTGCCCGTGTCTTAAATAAATCATGGCATTAAGGAAATATTTCTTTTGCTTCACAACCATTGCGGATGATGCTAGTTATCCTTTAAAACCCTTTATGATCACTCCTTTTCGTACGGGTGCAAATTTGCAAATTCGACGAATTGGATTTACCGGATGCAGACGAGGATATAACGTTGCCTGTTGTTGAGGGAAATGAAGATAATGCAGTTAGAATAAGAGAAGAAATCATGAACAGCATGTTGTAAATTCCAAAATTTTGCATTCATCGTAATAAAAATCCATATGTATCAACCCATGCCAGACTTTGACTTATCAAACGAGCTATCCGCGGTCCCAAACTGATATATCATAAAGTTATATAGAGTGGTATAATGATTATTAATCACTCTCACTATTTTTTCCGACTTATCTTATCTTTTTCTATTGTATGTATATAATCAACCTGTATGCACCTGAATCAACTTCAAAATCAAGGCGTTAGAATAATAGAAACGATTTACTCAAGCTTTTTTTAAAAAGTACGATAACAAAAAACTTGCCAAAAAGAAGTACGAAAACATTGCACACTATTCATCACTATTGTTGTGATTTGCCTCCTCGTTGATGTTTTCTCTAGCGTCTTCATGTGCTGTACGTCCCATCTTGAAGTCTAGCTTTTGCTTTTTGAATTGAAGCAGCTGCAACTGTTACTGAAGCTGATCACTTCTCTGTCGATGTTTCGCTATTACCATTTCCTTTTTGATGTTAGCAACCTGGCATTTCCAGGAAACTTACGTTTAAAGTCATTGTTTACAATTGTTATTTTCGGCCTTTTGACGATTTTGTCTAGAATTGTTAACTATAAATTAGAAGAAAAATTAGTAATCTCCATTTAATTCCAACTACCTTTGCTTATCTTCGACAGATACGCGTATTTCGTCTACAATGTGCAGACTTCTTCAGTGTCTCGTACTAATAACTCGACTTTTCTAGAATTGTTGTTTTTGGAGATCTACGTCACGCATGTTTACAAAAAACAGTCTGTGCATCATCTCACGAACAAAATGACAGTATTTTGCATTACACTAATACAATTTAACTTCTGGCAAAATTCCTTATGAACTTCTTGGCAGTCACTCCTTATTTTCTTCGAAATTCACATTTAAAAACTCAACTTTACCTACTCTTCAGAATTTCTTGGAAAATGTTCTTAAGTTTCTAGTAGTTTCTTCCTGAACTTCTGAGAAGTTCTTTTCTAAACTGCCGAAATAATCTCTTCTGAACTTCAGAGAGTATTGTCCTGAACTTCGGGAAAGTTTGTTCCTGAAGTTCTTATACTTCTGGAAAGTCTCTTCCTGATTTTGTCAGAAGAATCTACCATAACTTCTGAGATTTTGTGAATTTCGAGCAGTTCTCGGAACTTTCGGAACTTTAGGGTAGCTCTCTAGCACTTCTGGATAGTTCCAACTGAACTTTTGGTCTCTTTGCAACTTCTGAGAAGTCCTCTTGTGAACTTCTGAAATTCCTTCTTGACCCTCAGTGGTAGGTTTCTTCCTGAAATTCGGGGAAGTTTTTTCCTGAGCTTATTCTTTGCAAACTTCAGATTGGTCCCATCCGGCACGGCGAGGAAAATTTTATTCCAAAATTTTTAGGAAAATTCCCTTAAATTTGTTCTTGAAGTTTCTTCCTGAACTTCTGAGAAGTCCTCTTCTGAACTTTTTGGAAGTTTTCTCCAGAACTTTGAGGAAGTGTGATCCGAAACTATTGGGAAGTTCGTGCTCAAATTAGAGAGAAGTACCCCCAATGCTCCTGGGAACTTATTTCCTAAACTTAAGAGAAGTTCTTTCCTCAACTTCAATGACGCATCGCCCTGAAGATTTTTTTCCAGATTTTTTGAGCCTTCTTGGTTAGCTCCCGTTTGAAATTTGGGGAAGTTTTTTTTTCTGAACTTCTGGGAAGTTCAATCTTGAATTTCTGGGAAGAACTCCTAAACCTCCGAAAAATTCGAAACTTCAGAGAAGTTCTCTCCTCTCCACTTCTTCCTGAAGCTCTGAAAAGCCCTCTCCTGAATCTTAGGGAAGTTCTGTCTTGAAATTCTTGTTGCATAAACTGCTTGCTCCTAATGCTTCTGAAAAGTTTCTACCTGTCCATAGGAGATATTTTTTTTCGAAGAAGTCTCTAAGTTTCTCAAATATGATTTGTATTGTTGTGATCCTTGATTTTCGTTAATAGCAAAGGACCAATATTACCAACGGTTTGACAGTAATTTTTCGCATGGATTTGAACACACGTGGGATTGAACACTACCATAAGTAGGCCTATACAATACTTATGTCCGGGCCCATTGTGTCTCCAAGTTACCCGCCGCTTTTGTTTCTTCAATATTTTCTACTTTAAATGATACCTACGATATTTTAATATCTTTCAAGCTTCTTACCGTATCAACTCTCGTATCAACTATACTGCGTTTAAATACTATACTGCGTACTGCGTACGTTTTAAATCCGAACTTCATAGAATACCTTTATTCGAAATTTAAAAAATATATCATATGTCTGTAAAAGTCTGCAACATAAATAAAATGTCTGCTAAATGTCTGCATCGTTAAAAAAAGTCTGCAATAAAAATGAAAAGTCTGCAAATTTACCGACATGTCTGTGGATATGGCATCCCTGGTCCAGACGTTTGTCAGCCCGTCGAAAAAAAACGAATTCTAACGCTAACGGTAGTCACTCAATCCGCTTGAACGAAAAATTTTCGAAACTTCGATTTGGTTCGAACGAAAACTAAAATACAAATGTCACGTTCTTTCGGCCGTTTTCAATACGAACGTAAGCAAAAACAAAAGTGTATGACTTTTAGCTCGAATGAGTCATCAAAGTTGTTGCGTCGCCATCACCGTGTATTGACGATAATTAGCAGCTCTAATTACGGTTGAAAAATTACATCAAAAGGGCAATAATTTCATCCTTACGTAAAGGCAATTCAATGCAGTAGCCCTCAGCACTTTCCACAATGGACGGCTTTACGAAACTTTTCCCTTCACCAAAGTACTATGGGAGCAACATTGTAGTCGGTACGGTATCCTTGCAACAAACCGACGTCATTCGTCTGCATCACTGGATCCGGTTATTCGTTTCATCCGGAAGTGGTTACGACGTTCAAGCAAACTCTGTTTCATACTTTCCCCCGAAGCCAACAATCTGAGCAAAGACCTTTTCCTACCGTTAACGGATGATAGATCTTCCACAAATGATTTCCCTTGTTCTTTGTCTTCCAATTGCTGTTGGCTCTCAGTTCATCTAAGTCCAGTTGAATCTGGCTGGAATTCATGTTTCCACGATTTATTGTGTATTTCCACTTCCGAGTTAAGTGGGGAGGATTTCATTCAGTCTTTATTTGGCAAAGCCCGGATTGTCAGAAATGTAAGGATTTGTTACTGAAATTCTAAGTCTTCGTTCTAAATCTTCACTCAAGACGTAACGGGGTTGGATAAATCGACAAGGTTTTTTTTTGTTTTCAGATTGTTATTCAGGCACCGTTTAACCACATTTTCCGAATCCTTTCAACAGTAAACTTCATTTCACCTTCATTCTTTTTCCAACTTTCGCCATTCATCCTTTCCTGGTTATCTCATCAAATCCCAAACCCAAAAAAAACCAGTTCTAACCACAAAATATCCACCACCATCCAGTCTGTCATTTACCGGCTTCCAACAACGCGTAGAAAAAAAGAAGAAAAAAAAGGATCAAAGTCCAGCTGCTTTGTCCAGTTTGTCCCACCATGAATGGGCCCATTTGAGATCATCATCGTCGTCCGAACGTCATCATCACTGGGAGATGGGAGAAAATCCCATCTAAGCCTTAACTTTTCCGGCAAGACGCCCACGCTGTTTTCGAGACTTCCTCCTTTTTTTTTCATCCGTCAAAGCAAAATCGACAAACCAAAAAAAAAAAGGCTGGCTCAAAAGTTGGCCATGCACGACACGGTCAGGCCTACTTGGATTGCCACGCGCAGGCACCGGGATCATCGCTATCACTTCGGCACAATCGTGTTCAGTTCCTTGATTTAGGCAATTATTCTCGAGCTCCGTCCGTACCCAATTTGATTGCGTCAAAGATCGGCCTTTGTTTCGATATTCGCAGCTACGAGTCGGATGCAGAAGGGGTTAGTTTATTGCTTTTTTCTACAAGTCTCCCTTTTTTCAAATCGCCCTCCAATTGTTTGCCCTTTTCCGCATCCTTGAAGAGGAAGCCAGGCGCAATCGGTGGTTGTTTGTTTTAAATCCACTTCCAACATTTTCGACTAAGCACACAGTCCGTGGTAAACTTCCAGGAGCCCCCTGCTTTTCGGAAAACCAAACAATGCCGACATGATGAACTGACGCAGGTAACGTATGCGGAGGGAAATTCGGACAACGTTAAAAGCGACGTATTTTTTCTGTTTATTTATTTGATGTGAAACAAAAGTCGGATCAATCAGAGGGGCAGCTTTAAGGTAGTTTTATGATGGCATTTATCGGATTCTTGATTTTAGGGATCTGTTTCTTCCCGAACCGGACTTCCTGGCAGCAGTTTTCCCGTTACGATATGTTGACAGAAAGACATACCCCTTTGTTCTAGTCATGATGGCTATGGACTAATCCAGGTTGATGTATGATTTAAGAAAAATCAAAAACTACTCCATAAAGACCTTTCAATAAAAAAAATAAAATTAAAATAATGCCCCTCTTGTGCAACAAACCGCTTTCAATTAGAATTTCATTTGAATTTTCTACAAGCATTTTAAAATTTTCGTCCTATACTTTAACATGGGAGCTGTCAGATTTATCACCGCTCGGTGTCTTCCTAATTTTTCAAGTTGGATTCCTCTATCAAAAACTTAAAAATAATTACAGACTCGAGTAACATTTTAAAGAGTCTATAATTCAATTAAAAAAAAAATTAGGCTAGTCGACAGGGATTCACTCCCTTTTGCCTCACTGAGCCCAAATAAGATAAGGACTATTCATTAGAGCAAGTGGACACCTGTTTATCAATGAATTAGACTGTGTTCCAATTCGAGAAAAAATATAAATTTTCACTTAAACATGACTGATGGAAAATAATCGATTAAGTCTGCTACTTGAGTTGACTTAAAGGGCGATACGGTCAAAATTTGGTCAATATCAACTTGACGTATTTCTTTCAATTTTGCATTTAAAAAACCTGAACACTCCTCATTTTGAAGGTGTGTGTGTGTAGAATGTTGCTCCTATTTTGATTTTGGAATTCACTCTTCAGTTGTCAAAATGCCGTCCAAGCAAGAAGAGCAGCGTATCAAAATTTTGCTCGCGCATCGCGAAAATCCGAGCTACTCGCACGCAAAGTTGGCAAAATCGCTAAAAGTTGCCAAATCAACCGTTACAAATGTAATTAAAGTGTTTGGGGAACGTTTGTCGACAGCCAGGAAGTCTGGATCGGGGAAATCGAAAACCGGAAGCCGCTGAGACGACAAAGAGAGTTGCCGGTAGTTTCAAGCGAAACCTAACCTATCTCTCCGAGATGCCGCAAATAAGCTGGGTGTATCGTCTACAACCGTGCATCGAGCCAAAAATCGAGCCGGACTATCGACTTACAAGAAGGTAGTGACTCTAAATCGCGATGATAAACAAAATACGACGGCCAAAGCACGATCCCGGAGGCTGTACACGACGATGCTGACGAAGTTTGACTGCGTGGTAATGGACGACGAAACCTACGTCAAAGCCGACTACAAGCAGCTTCCCGGACAGGAGTTTTATACGGCAAAAGGAAGGGGAAAGGTAGCAGATATTTTCAAGCACACGAAACTGTCAAAGTTCGCAAAGAAATATCTGGTTTGGCAAGCCATCTGTACCTGTGGCTTGAAAAGCAGCATTTTCATAGCTTCCGGGACTGTCAACCAAGAAATTTACGTGAAAGAGTGTTTGAATAAACGTCTGCTGCCTTTCCTGAAGAAACACGGTTGTTCCGTACTGTTTTGGCCGGATTTGGCATCTTGCCATTACGGTAAAAAGGCCATGGAGTGGTACGCCGCCAACAACGTGCAGGTGGTTCCCAAGGACAAGAACCCTCCCAACACGCCAGAGCTCCGCCCAATTAAGAAATACTGGGCTATTGTCAAGCGGAACCTAAAGAAGACCAAAAAACTGCTAAGGACGAGCAGCAGTTCAAGGCAAACTGGCTTTCTGCGGCGAAGAAGGTGGACAAGGTGGCTGTACAAAATCTGATGGCAGGGGTCAAGCGTAAGGCCCGGCAATTCGGATTTGGAAAAGCGGAAGCCTAACTGAATATTTTTGCTGAATTTTATACTAATTGAACTTGAAAAAGAAATTTAATTTGATTTTTTAAATAAACGATTTCACCGATTTACACGCGTTTTCCCTTGACCAAATTTTGACCGTATCACCCTTTATTTCTAACAGACGATAACTCAATTTTGACAGACACCTTATCGAAAGTTTTTGGATCAATAACATAGGTATTTTATTCAATTAATCGATTATTTTCCATCTGTCAAGTAAAAGTACAATTAATTCGCGAATTGGAACACAGGCTTAGGGTAAAACTTAACGGAAAATAGTTAATTTTCGCTCAGTGTGTGAAAACATTGTTTACTTTGGCAACACACCTGACAAATCGATAATGGACACTAGCACTTTTACAAGCGGCAGACAGCTGTAAGCCGCGACCAGAAGAAGAACAAGAAGAAATCGAAAAAAAAAAAGTGAGAAATTTCGAATGATGGGTTGGATCACCCTATTAACTCGCAGAATTATTCTGCACGAATGGTTTTCCGAAAAGTTGTCGTTTCGAGAACTCGGCAAAAAGTGTTTAATGCGCTAAATCTGCGGTGTTCAAGATTGTTAAGAAGTTCGGATAAATGTGTGCTCTTGGAGAATAACTGAAATCTGAACGCAAAAAGGCGGCTTCGGACCAGAAAAAGGAGCTGGCAGCGGCACGGCTTTTGAAATCGAATAATACCGTGTTCCATTCGTGAAATTGCTTAACAAAAAAGTGGACATTAGCGTCGGCGCTGTGCAAAATATTAAAAATTGCAACAACATCGGAACCTACAAGCATCAGAGAGCACCCAAAAGGACGGATTCACAGAAAGCTTCGTGAAAAATACGGTCATAGAACGGTCAATTCAACACAAAACTGACAAAATTTGTGGCAGTAACTTGATTGTTACTTAATGAAGTTGCAATAAAGTAACTTCATCTCATTTGCAACAAATGTGCTGCTAGGGTTGTATGATGTTCTTCTCCAAAAACTGAACCAGTGCATTTTGATCGACGACGAGCCGTACGTCAATTTGGATACCAGTACACTTCCGGAGCCGCAATTTTTCAAAGATGAGCAGAGGACAGATGTGACTGATGATGTGCGGTACATCCGGTTCGAAAAATTTGGGAAAAAAGTTTCGATGTGGCAAGCCATTTGCTTCTGTGGCTTGAAGAGTTCTTCATATTTCACAACGGGCACAATCAACGGTGACACCCATCGGTAGTTACCCATCTACCAGAATCAAGGATGGATTCTACATTGTTTTGACCGGATCTGGCATTTGCCCATTAAGCTTCTGCTACGTTGGAGATGCTCCAGAAGGAAAAAAATCGAATTTGTCGAAAAATGCCATAATCCCCTTAACTACCCTAAGCTGCGTCCTATCGGTGGATACTGGGTAATCATTAAGCGGAATCTTAAAAGAAATGTAGGAGAAACGCTCCGTTGGCTGCTTCAGAAAAATTTGGTCTGCAGAACAAACAAAAGTTACGGAGAAAGTTTGTGTAGAATCTAATGGGAGGTATCAAGTGAAAAGTCCGAGTGTTCATCAGAAATGAGAAGTGAATATTCAAACTCACGTGAATTCGGTCATATGTATGTTAATATTCATTTATAAAGAGCAAACTCATGAATTTGTTAAACATATAAATTTTCCTTTCAGAAACAGGTGTCTATTTTCTTAAATAAACAGTCCTCATTGGTTCAGAACGTCCAGTTTTTGAGAAAAATGAGACTTAAAATCACAAAAACGCATATTTTCGTCGAAATATGACTTACATGCTTACAAGCTAGATAATTGACTCCACCCTTCAAATTTTGCGCTTGAATTATATAGAATGGATCACCCTTACCAGCGCCTAAGATTGATGAGAAAAACTGGTTTTGATTCACAAAATTATGAATTTTCATAAAAATAAAGCTCTCTTGTATTTAAAAAAGGAATTTCGGATCCACCCTTTTAATTTTGGGCTTGATTTTGATGGAATGGACCCCCCTAAATTGTGTTGTCAACAAAGATTTTTATTATCGCGTAAGATTTGTGAGAAAACTCGGATTTCATTCTCAAAATTATGATTTTTTTTATGAAAATTGAGATTTCCGTTTATTTTTAAACATTTTTTTTTTTTGTTATGAAAATTGAGATTTCCTTTTTTTTAACCTTGAATTTCAGATTGGTAAAAAATGCCGGGCTTCATTCACAAAATTACGAATTGTCATAATTCTTAAGATTTCCAATTTTTAAAACTTGAATTTCTGATCCGCTTTATGAATTATGGCCTTAAGTTTTATGGAATAGACTTCCCTGAATCCATTTGTGAGAACAGATTTTTCTTAACACGAAAGATTGATGAGAAATGCTGAGCTTCATTCTCAAAATTACGAATTTTTATGAAAATTGAGATTTCCGTTTCTTAAAACTTGTATTTCAGCTCCCCCCTTCGAATGTTGGGCTTGATTTTGAAGGAATAGACCTCCCCAAATTAATGTGTCAACACAGATTTTTCTAAACGCGTAAGATTGGTGCGAAAAGCGAGGTTTCATTCTCAAAATTACGAATCTAAATACTCAAACTCACGTGAGTTCGGTCTTATGTATGTTGATTTTCATTTACATAGAGCAAACTTATGAATTTGTTTGAAAGTAAATATTTTCCTTTGAAAAACATGTGTTCACTTTTTTTAATGGACAATCCTTATCGGCTCAGAGTAGCTAGAACACGTTCAGTTTTTGAGAAAAATGAGACTTGAAATCACAAAAAAAAACACGTATTTCCGTCGAAATATGACTTGCATGTTTAACAACTAGAATATTGGCTCCGCCCTTCAAATGTTGGGCTTGAATATTTTAGAATGGATCGCCCCAATTCCATTTCCAGCTCCTGAGATTGATGGGAAAAAGTGGTTTAGATTCACAAAATAACGAATTTTCACGAAAATTCATATAATTTATTTTTTAAACTTGAATTCCCGATTCACCCTTTAAATGTTAGGCTTGATTTTGATGGAATGTACAAATAAATTTGTCAACAAAGATTCTTTGTAACACTCAAGATTGGTGAGAAAAGCCAGGCATTAATCACAATATTACGAATTTTCATGAAAATTGAGTTTTCATTTTTTTTAAACTTGAATTTCGGCTCCACCCTTTGGAGGTTGGCTTAAAATTTCATTAAATGGACTTCCTTAAAACCATTTGTGAGCACCGATTTTTTCCTAACACGTAAGATTTGTGAAAGCTGGTTATCATTCACAAAAAAAAAGAATTTTCTAGAAAATTAAGATTTATTGTTTTTAAAACTTGAATTTTGGCTCCGCCCTTTGAATGTTGGCCTCAAATTTTATGAAATGGACTTCCCTGAATAAATTTGTGAGCACAGACTTTTCCTAACACGTAAAATTGGTGTGAAATGCCAGACTTTATTCACACAACTACGAATTTTCATGAAAATTGAGAATTTCATTTTTTAAATCATGAATTTTGGCTCCGCCCTTCGAATGTTGGGCTTGAATTTTATGGAATGGACTTCCTTGTATGCATTTGTACACAGTTTTTTTTACTAACGCGCAAGATTGGTAAGAAAAGCCATGCATCAGTCACAATATTACGAATTTTCATGAAAATTGATATTTCAATTTTTTTTAATTTGAATTTTAGCTCCGCCCTTTGAATGTGGGCCTTAAATCTATTGAAATGAACTTCCCTGAATTCATTTGTGAGTACCGATTTTTACTAACGCGTAAGACTTGTGCGGAAAGCTGGTTATCATTCATAAAAATACGAATTTTCATGAATATTAAGATTTATTGTTTTTAAAACTCGAATTTCGAATCCGCCCTTCGAATTTTGGACTTGATTTTATCGAATGAATCTCCCTTAATCTTTTAGATATGTGTTTAGATTTACTCAAAGTTTTTTTTTTCTAACGAGAATGATTGATTTACACATCAACCGGTTATTATTCACAAAATTACAAATTTTCAGTATTCCTGTTTTAATCGGGAAAACTAAATTTGCATTATTGAAAAATTATGATGGTAATGTTCATTTCAAATGAGCAACGATGTTACTATTGGCGCTGTCTACGACTGACTGACTGACTGACTGACTGACTGACTGACTGACTGACTGACTGACTGACTGACTGACTGACTGACTGACTGACTGACTGACTGACAGACTGACTGACTGACTGACTGACTGACTGACTGACTGACAGACTGACTGACTGACTGACTGACTGACTGACTGACTGACTGACTGACTGACTGACTGACTGACTGACTGACTGACTGACTGACTGACTGACTGACTGACTGACTGACTGACTGACTGACTGACTGACTGACTGACTGACTGACTGACTGACTGACTGACTGACTGACTGACTGACTGGAGGCATGAAATGTTTCTATGCTGGTTTAAGATCCCTGCCCTTTCACGAAAAGGAGGTTCCCATACAAATGAAACAAACGTTTCTCCATAACTCGAGAACTAATCAAGCAAATGGAAAAAAAATTGACATGTGGGGGTTTTCTGGAGGTAAGGAAGGTTTACATGGAAGTTTGAGACCCCTCCCCTCTCTATATGGGAGGGCTCTTATACAAATGAAACTGAAGTTTCTTCATAACTCGAGAGTTAATAAAGCAAATGGAACCAAATTTGACATGTGGAGCTTCTTGAAGGCAAAAAATGTTTCAACAGTGGTTCGAGACCCCTCCTCTCTTTGGAAGGGGGGGAAGGGTCTCATACAAATGAGTCATACGGACTGTTTTGAAAATTTAGTAGGCAGGTTCTTAAGATGGTTCAAGACTCCTTCCCCGTCTTGAAAGGGAGGTTACTCATATATAACAGAAACACAAATTTCTGCATATCTCGAGATCTAATCAAGCACAGTTCGGTCAAGTTTAGGATGTGCAGGTTTTTGAAGACAAGAAATGTTTCTATTGTGGTTTGAGACCCCTCCCCTCGTTACATGAGAGGGCTCTCATACAAATCAAACTGAAATTCCTTCATAACTCAAGAACTAATCAAGCAAATGGCACCAAATTAAGCATGTGGGGGTTTTTGGAAGCAAGCAATATTGCTACTATGGTTCAAGACCCCTTCCATTTTTAGAAAGGGGTTGGCTCTCATACAAATCAAACACAAATTTCAACCAAACATGAAAATGATCCCTACTTTTATGCCAATTAAGTAGGCAGGAGTTTTTAAGGTCGTAGAAGGTTCTTATGATGGTTCGAGACTCCTTACCCGTCAGGAAAGGGGGGTGCTGCCTTACAAATGAAAGACCAATTTCTGCATATCTTAAGAAATAATCAAGCAAATAGAACCAAATTTAGCAGGTGGGGATTTTGGAGGCAAGAAATGTTTCTATGGTGGATTGAGACCCCCTCCCCTCTTTACATGAGAGGGCTCTTATACGAATGAAACCGAAATTTCTGCATAGCTCGAGAATTAATAAAGCAAATGGAACCAAATTTGGCATGTGGAGGTTTTTGAAGGCAAAAAATGTTTGTGTAGTGGTTCAAGACACCTTCTCTCTTGGAAGGGGGGGGGGGGCTCTCATACAAATGCTACACAAATTTATGCATATCTCGAGAATAAATCTACCAAATGGAGGAATCAAGATTGGCATGTTGAGTTTTTTTAAAGCTGTGGTTCGAGACCCCTCCCTTCTTTGTGGTAGGAGGAGGGGGCTCTCATACAAATGAAACACAAATTTCAATCAAACATGAGAATCATCCCCACTGTTATAAAAATTTGTATACAGGGGTTTTTGGGGCCGAAGACGGTTCTTATGATGGTTCAGGACTCCTTTCCCGTGGAAAGAAGGGGGTCCCACACAAATGAGACACAAATTTCTGCATAATTCGAGAACTGATCAAGCAACTGAAACCAAATTTGGCAGGTGGGGGTTTTGGGAGACCAGAAATGTTTCTATGGTGGTTTGAGACCCTTCCCCTATCAGGAAGGGATGGCTATTATACAAATGAAACAGAAATCTTTTGCATATCTCGAGAACTAATCAAGCAAATGGAACCAAATTTGGCATGTGGACGGTTTTGAGGGAGAGAAATCTTTCTACGATGGTTTGAGACCCCTGCTTCTTCTGGAAGGAGGGTCTCTCATGCAAATGAAACATAAATTCCAACCAAACATGAGAATTATTCAGGCAACTACAACACAAATCGTGTATTTCTCGGGTAAACAGCATGTTCTGATAGGAGATTGAACCCCTACTTAGTCAAGAATGGAGGATGCTTGAGCTACTCTCAGTGCTACATTATGCGCAAGAAGTTATTCTTAGGCTACGCAAGACAACATTACGTTCATACTGACAGGATGCGGCGTAGCTTAAAGATAAATGTTTGGTCTATGAAATGCTTCTGCACAGAACGAAAAAAAATAACTAAACTAAGAAACTAACGATCCGATGGTTACATTAAAAACACACACCAAAGTTTTATTCTGCAGAAGTTACACATTAGCAAACGAAAATATTTCAACAAAACTCATTCCTTAAAAGGGTCAGCTTTATTAAATTTGCATTCATTTAGTTGCAAGTGTACACACTTAAATTTTTTACAGAAATCTGTATAATTTTATCGAATTCTCAACAGCATTTCTTTAAAGTTTTACAGATTTCTGAAAAAAAATCTGAGTGTGTAGCAAGGCTCGCACCGGTTTCAGCTATTTTTACATAAATTTAAGTGTTTTTGTGAATTTTAAACTCATATTTGCATTCAGCGATAAAATCTATGAAATTCGGTAAAAACGCGAAAATAAGTTCCTATTTTGCGAAAGTCACAGAACGAACGTTATAGAATGAATCCTCTGTCGTTTTATATCGCATAATCGAAACCGCACTTTCAAATGACAAATGCAAGGGGACTAGGATAATCTTAAAAACAAATTTCTAGGAGCAATCGGCATCGAATGCATGCTCTATGATTGATCGTTATCCCAAAATGAGCTGCATTTCAAATCATTTGAAAAGATAAATGAAACTTATAATCTATCAATTGCTACCAGAACTGGTACGATCACGAATCAAATCGCAGAAAAAAAACCGGTTCAACATCGATTTTCGGCGCTCTCACAGCTTCAGATCAACTTCAATAATTGAACTCACAAAAATTCTTCTAGGGTTATTGACGCCTTTCTTTTTAAAAAAACAGTTTTAAAAAAAACCAGCATCATATTACATTTAGATTATAGTCATACGAAAAACGGATGATGTTCATTTCAATCCAACTATAAGTTGATCATCCCATTTCCGAATACATTTTGTTAAAGGGCACAAGCAAACTACTTTTCAGTCGATCTTCGGATGACGTTTTGATACAGTGTAGCGTTCTTTGCCGTTGTTGCTCGTTCACTGTATGAGGTATCTCCTGCACTGAACCCAAACATCATCTCAAGATCGTCTGATAGTACGTTCACACTACTGCTTATATTACTTGATATAGAATATCTAGATATCAGCAACTATACACACAAAAAAGGAATATTGTTTTATTAAATGTTAAGCGCTTTATTTCTAAAAAGTGTTTATTTTTCATTGAATTGAAAGTAAAATCATCTGCTATGAAAGCTGTGCGTTTGATTTAAAAGTATATTTTTCCGGTTCAGTGTGTTAATTTAAAAGTGTGTTCTTTTACTATGAAAATTGTAGAACTGTCAAATCCACCAACACAAAGCAAGTCATCGCTCTCGCCGCCATTGTCAGTCGCTCGAACGGAATTTTTACCTACTGTTGCGACCGTGTCTTCTGCGTTGTTCGTTGCTCCCGTGCCGTTCCGTGTTTTGTAAAAATTTCAGCAAAATACTCCGTGATTCTTAGCATGATCGACAAAATACAAAAAACCCGATCGCTTTAAATAGTTACATAAATTCATCTGAAAATAAAAACCTTTTTATGTTTGAACTATTTATTATTTTAATCGAAACAGCAAACATTTATTATTTCTAGTTGAAAGTTCATTTTGAAATTAAAATAATTTGCTTTCATTTTTAAAGATGCCTAGGTGATACTTCTACAATTCATCTGAAAAGAAAACTTTTAAAGTTAAAACTATTTTTTATTTCAATCTTAACAGCATACTTTCATTTCAATTGCATCACACTTTCTGGATGAAAGTTTGTTTCGGAATAAAAATAATTTTCTTTTATTTTCAACGATGCTACGATTTCGATTTGACAGTTCTACAATTTGTTTTGAAAATTTAAACTTTTATATGTAGAGCAGCAAAATTTTAAATTGACGGTTTGGAGGTTTTTATTTGGAAAGTAAACCGCTTTCTACGAAAAAGAACCAACGCAACTTTTCAATTTTGGCAATGGTTTTTTTAATTTTAATAATCAATATTCTTTGTGTGTACATCTAGTTTTCAATGGAAATAATGTACATGTCTCATGATATCAAGATACTCTATATCACGTAATATAAGCTGTACACGGTGTTCAATAAGTTCGAATACAAGTTTTCATCATTGCGTAGGTATGCGCCATGTACATATTCTGCATTGGTATTGGTGTCAGCTTTAGCTTCATTCATACGCTACCGAATGTGCGCTGTGTTGACATTCTGTTAGTTGTTGTTCGTTTGTTACGCGCGATGAAAGAGTATCGGGACTTCGTAATTAAGCGTCTTTTGAACGGTGAGCGACCCGGCGATATATTCCGGCTGCTGAAATCGCATGGGGTCAAGCGGAACTTTGTCTACACGACCATCAGGCGATACCGGGAGACGTCCTCGACCAATGACCGTGCGAGATCCGGTCGGCCGCGTTCAGCGAGGACGCCACGGGTCATCAAGATCGTGAGGAGCGAATTCGGCGCAAAAAGAACCGCTCAATCCGGAAAACGGCTGCAGATCTCAACGTTTCCATTGGAACCGCTCACACCATACTCACCAAGGACCTTGGTTTCAGGCCTTACAAAAAACGTAAGGTCCATGGCGTTTCGGAGGCTACCAGCAAAAAGCGGTTGGATCGAGCTAAGAGGATCCTCTCTCGGCACGCTGGTCAGGAGTTTGTTTTTCGGACGAGAAACTGTTCGTGCTGCAGCAGCCACTCGATATGCAAAATGACCGGAGTGTGGGCGCCATCGAGGGACAGCATTCCTGAATCCAATATAAACATCCCTCGGTTCCAAAGTGCCGCGTCGGTGATGGTTTGGGGGCAGTATGCAAACGTGGTAAGCTACCCTTGGTGTTTATTGAAAAAAACGTCAAAATCAACGCGGCGTACTACAAAACTGAGGTTTTGGAAAAGGTTGTTGCCCCCAGTCTCCGAAGCCTCTACGGCGATGAGCACTACGTGTTCCAGCAGGACGGTGCACCAGCCCATACGGCAAATGTGGTTCAAGCCTGGTGTCGGGACAATTTAACCGACTTTCTGGACAAAACTTTGTGGCCTCCCAGCTCCCCGGACTTGAATCCTCTCGACTTTTTGTTTGGTCCTATATGATGGCGAAGCTGAACGAATACAAGGTCAGCACTTTGGATCATTTCAAGACGGTAATTCTCAAAATCTGGGACGAAATGCCCATGCAGTCCGTGCGTGCCGCCTGCGACGCGTTCGAGAAACGTTTGAAGCTCGTTAAGGAGTACAAAGGGGGTCATTCAAGAGAAATGTTGTAAACGTTCCTTGTAAACATAGCTTTCAATAACATAAATCAAAAAATAAAAAAACATGTTTTCATTTTTTAACAAATTTTGAAAGTGTATCCGAACTTATTGAACACCGTGTAGTGTGAACGTATTTTGAAAAAGTAAATCGATGGCGCGAAACGAAAAGCATTCAGTTACCCCGTCTACCGTCATCATGAATAGATGAGGGAGCACAAAAACTCGGACAGAGTGGTGGGATTTTCCATGCTTTATTCATGCTGGTACTAGTTTTGAAAGATTTTTACCAAATGATGTTCATCTTCATTTCAAATGATTTGCGGCTTTTCCGATGTAATACGCATTCCACTTTGAGATGACGATTTTTCATACAGCATGCATTCGAATTTAAACTGGAGGTCAATTCACTTCGCGTATTATTAGTTGCGTATTGACATTCGAGGTAAAATCATCGCCCGCTTGCATCTATCATTTAAAAATACGAATTCAATGCCTCAATATGAACCGACCGTGCCATTAGATAATAGGAAGATGTTTGGGTTCAGTGTAGCAGTCAAAAATCAACACTGAATATTAAAAACATCTCTGCCTCGAGAACGACGTTTAGTGAAGGGTTGCATTTTTTTAGAGTTGTTCAAATTTCCCTCCGCATACGTTAGAAGGTAGTAAGGTAAGGTTATAGAAATTTTATTTCTAGTTTCGAAACCGCAAACAACAGTTAATCAAGCGTTGTGTTTAGTTAGAAATGGGGTTTGTTGCAAACCTTTGCGTGGGAAGTTGCACAACGTGAAAGCGGTGAAATGTGAATTAGAAGAACTTTAGTCTTATGTTAATATTAGTCAACGTCAATATCAACAGTGAGAAAGCAATGACGTCACTGGAGAATCCATCTTATTTCGATTCAAAGTGTAAAATCAGGAAAATTCCTTTCGTTTCATCCTTTCACAGTTTACCTCTTTTCCAATCGATTCTCACATTTCCCCATCTACGAGAAGTGGGTTCATACTGATCGAACAAACAGTTCCCCCCATCTCGGTTCTCAGTTCCGGTGAATAAACAAATTCGCCGAAACAATCGAACCCGCTCTCTATACCTTCGGAATCACCAGCAGGAGTTTCTAGCGTGGAATCGAAAACGTCTTTGCCGACTCGTCGAATTGATTGCAAAACAATTCCACCGCAAATTTTCGATTCCGCCACATGTTTCCAATCGCCCACACACCATCCTTCGTATCCTTGGTGTTTCGACATGCCATTTTTGGGGAAGTTCTGTCAGCCAGATTGTGGACTTTGTTTTGATGCGGTTGTCATTGGAGCGCGAGCACGGAATTTCGAAGCGGGCTTCCAACATTCTTCACTTTTTAAAACTTTCCTCTTACCCTCGCTTGCTGACAAATCCCGAACCAGTGTGGAAGAGCTTCCGTTTTCTCCGTAACCAAAACCGTGCAGCTCAGAACAGAAGGGTGTGATTGTTCGAGAGAAAGATAAATGGTTTATAAGGTGAATTTTTTCTCGAATTGACGGACTTATCAGTTCACGGTCGCTGAGGGTAAGAACCTTTTGAACGAAGTTCAATTCCAATTTAGACCACCGTTCCAAAAGAACGTCAATGGTGGTTAACAGCACTTTCACAGCATTATTAAAACTTGCAAACCTATCACTTGTAGGGAGATTTATCTTATCTAGACAAGCTAAACAGATTGCAAACCTTTAACGAGTATTTTTGCAGCTTCGTGCACACAGCTGACGTTTTTGTTTGTTTACATTTATTTGCTGCGTGATTCTCTATCCCAAAAATTGGACTACGTTGACTGGGCTACTTCAAAATTTTACTTAGAAGGCTACCCTGGACCGTGGAGGTCAATTTTCAAGATGCAAACGTAAATGAAGACCTAAGAATTAGTAAAGAATTACTTAACACCTAAAATAATTTTAAAAAAAATGAAATGAAGTTGTAGCACAGAGAACAGACATCCAAGTCAAATTCAAAAAGTGTGTAATGAATTCAACTGCCATTTCATAATCATTGTAACTGGCAATACTATGATGGCGCTGCCAACGCCACCTATTCACGTCACCGACCGTCACACATCTCAGTAGCCCATATATCAAAAAATTTCATTAGCAAAACATTGTTTATCGGAAACGACATGGGCCGTAAGTATGAATTCTATTGGTGTGCAAATAGGCAATTTTACGAATTTTACTCATGGTTGGGTACTGTTCAATCAAAATCTCAAAAAGTAGATGATTAAATTACATCTCATTTTTTCATTTAAGGTATTTCTATCCAGCCAGAATAAAAGTAAGATCAACTTTCACGATAGTTCGCTAGTTTTCTCCAATAAGCGATTTGTTTTTCTTCTTAAACCATTGAGGTATAATTTTTCTTCAATTTTCAGTCAGCATTACTCAAATACGAGTAAGGTTCATTGGTCGTGCGTAAATCAGTAAAGTGCGAGAAATAAACAAAGATGGCTGCTGTGATCGAATAGCAAGTGGCAACACCCCGAGCGATGGGAGTAGTGTTTCAACGTATATTAATTTGAATCCTTACATAGATTTTTTTTTAAATATATTCTAGTTTAGATGTCTGTTCTCTGTGGTTGTAGCATCGATTAACGCTTGAAATTCAACTTTTTTTAACAATTTTCTAGTTTGATGTTTTGCCCTGACAGAACTAAGATCGTCATGTTCCAGATGGTATGAAGTTTGATGGCGTGGCTTTTAACCTCAAACTGAGAATAAACAACTTTATGGCGAACCTGCGCAGGATTTTTTTATGATTATGTTACAATATGTTACAAAGCATCAGTTATTGTATATCTCGTGTATGTGTCGTGTATGTTTGTTGAAATGTGATGTGGTTGGTTATGGCAAAATTATTTCGGAGCTTAGGAGAGGTATGCAGTGTTGTATATGGAATGAAGTTTTATGAAATAAATAGACAAATACAATTTTAAACCATTCGCTACCCGTCAGATTGATGAACAAAACAAAGTTTTCAAACTGTTGGTATTCGGAATTGTTTTAGAGCAAAAGCATGCCATTTAAAAAAATTAACTATTTACTCGAATAGCACCTGCTCCCTCGGCACTGGCAAAACGAAGACGACGTTTAACTTCAACTGCCAGGTCCCAGAGCTGGTCTGGTTCTTTGCCATTTTGGAGAGAAGCACACAAGTGTTATTTATTTTCAGTGGTAATGCAGCCTAAAAGAGCCTCTGAAGTTCCTCCAGTAGTCCATATCAATGAATATTATAATTAGGTATTTGCATATAGTTGGAAAAAACATTACCACATAGGGGAGCTGTTCCATTATTCATCTCATGATCCTTAATTCATACTTATTAGAAAGGTAGGTTTGATGTATGAATCAATCGATTCCTTTTGTTATTAACCGTTGTGTGTCTAACAAAAAAACACCTTTAAGAGGCCACAGGTGCAACGGATTGATAGGTATTACCATAGACTAACTCTAAGACCCGTAGGTCCCATACAAAAACGATTTTTTTCTTGGCTCAGCCAGTACTAGCACATCGGTCTAAAGCTCGGTCCCAAGGTTAACCTTCTTTGGGTGTTAACATTTTGAGACGAATAAGGTGTTTCGGGTCATATTGACCCGGATTTCAAATTCATATTGCAGAGAATTTATGAGACCAAATTTAAAGTCTTTGCAGTCAAAATGCTTATAAGAGTCCTAATTTTTAGTTTCTAGTGAGTAAAACACGTTTAAATCCGATTGGCCACAAGGAATCTTTGCCGGAACAGGGCATGTTTTGCCACAATACGTGTGGCAGCGACTGATACAAATTTTCATCGGAGCCTGCTTTCCGACGACTCAAACTTCATTATTGTTCATGAATAGTCAACTTCTAGACTTGAAATGGACCAATGACCATATTGACCATTCCGGGACAATCCGGATGCCTCGGGGGAACCCTTCAGGAGGAGACTACTGTGGATTTTCGTCGAAACATGCCTTTCGACGGCTCAAACTTCATGATTTTTTATAAATAGTCTACATCTAGCCTTGCCATGTCCCAATATATATAGATTGGCCGTTCCGGAACAGTCAGGATGACTCGAAGGAACTGGTTAGGAGGGGACAAATACAGTTTTTTTTGCCGAAACATGCCTTTCAACGGTTCGAAATTCATGATTTTTATAAGTAGTCTACTTCTAGTCTAAAAATGGTCCAATATATATATTGGCCATTCTGAGACAAACCGGATGACCCGAAGGAACCGTTTAGGAGGGGACAAATACGGATTTCTGTCGAAACATGCCTTTCAACGGCTCAAACTTCATGAATTTTCGTATACAATCTATTTCTATGGACGAATTTTTGACGAATTTTCGGTTTAATATCAAATAATATATCTTTAGTCATTATTGAATACTAAAAATCAATGTTTATTCCAAGTTGATAACAATTAATTCTCATTTCATTTTCGGCAATCATTCGGCTCATCTTGCTTCTTTTTGTTTACCGTTTGCAGACGTAGCTCTCAAAGTTGTTGGTGCAGTTTGACTAACATCAAAACGAAGTCTACGAATAATAGCAGGTGATTGTGGTAGTCGTTTTCTGCGTTGGATTTCTGCGGAAATCAATTGAGAACCAAGATTTACCATGAAAATCCTTTTCTTGTGTGTTTGGTTGCACCATTCAGCATTGATCAAATCATACAGTACGAAAGAATTATTGATGCTCAAGTCAATAACGTTACAGACATTCACGGTCATCCAGTTCGATGTGGCTCTCTTTACAGAATATTAAGCAATCCGTCGATTAACAGTGTCCACCGCACCCTTTGTAGAGTTATAGTATTGTATTATTTATGTTTTTTTCGCTGGTCCGTTACTAATTTTTGAGTCCATATGCTTCGTACTCATCAATATTTCGTTCTTTCCCTTCTTTGGAATATACGAGACCAAGGTTATGTTTTCATGGAACGCAAATAATAAAGACAACACTTAGCGGTTCTTAGTTTGAAGAAGTGCTGGTGGTATACATGTCTTATTTTTTTTTTAACGTACCCACCATCGTCAGATTGTTCTGAAGAAGTGACACACCTAAGTTGAATGAGAAGAAGTTGTCTAATGTCACACATCTGCCATCGTATTCTGCACCCAACACCAGATCTTCAGTAACCCTTTGTCCTTGGTTGACTTCACGTACTCCTGTGGCAGATTTACCTAGGTATATCTGCGACTTGAGGACAAAGGCGGTTTCTGAGCAGCATGCGTTAAAAAACTTGATGTCATATTTTGCAGGTTTATTCGGCATATATTGCCTGCAGAAAACTCGACCCAGGAATGGGACGAGTTGCTCGTCGACGGTTATGCCTTCTCCCGGATTCAGTACTAATGCCTGCCTAGTATTCCACATTTGCCACATTTGTTTCACAGCAAATCCTTTCTCTAATGTTCTAGCGCTCTTATCGTCAGGTCTCAGCATTCGAAATGTGGCCTTGAACCGTTGTGCAGGCATAGTAGCGCAGAAAATAGGACGTCCATACGTCTCATGCCACAATGTTCATCTTGGGCTAAATTATGCTTGAAGTCTTACCACTGGATTAACTATATTGATATTTATATGTTTATGTTATCATTGAAGAACCATTTTTCAGGCCAGAAGAAACAGCAATAATTGCATGAACAACCAAGACAAATAAGTTTTACCAATGGCCATAACCATGGTCTTCGACCTTGCCGAAATGACATCCGCTTTGCCAATGTTTATAAAAATGAGCTCAAGCGTAAACACTCGGAGAACTTGATTCATTACACATAATCCAAAATTCACTGGATCTTTATGGTTGGCGGTCTTTTTGTAAACAACGCCCGCACCTGCAGTCATTTCCTGACTGGATGTAAAATTATCACGTCTTCATGGTAAAGTACATAATGTAATGACTAATAGTACGTTCACACTACAAATTATTACGTGATATAGAGTATCTTGATATCAAATGCCATGTCGAAAGGCATGTTTTGGCGAGAATCTGTATTTGTCTCCTCCTGAAGGGTTCCCACAAGGCATCCGGACTGTTTCGGAATGGCCAATATGGTCACTGATTCATTTCAAGGCTAGAAGTAGACTATTCATGAAAAATCATGAAATTTGAGTCGCCAAAAAGCATGTTTCGACAAAAATCCGTATTTGTCCCCTCCTAAACGGTTCCTTTTGGTCAGCCGGATTGTCCCGGAACGGCCAATATATATATTGGACCATTTTTAGCCTAAAAGTACACTACTTATAAAAATTTAGCCGCCGAAAGGCATGTTTCTGCTAAAAACTGTATTTGTCCCTCCTAAACGATTCCTTCGGGTCATCCTGGAATGGTCAATATGTTCATTGATACATTTCAAGGCTAGATGTAGACTACTTATAAAAAATCATAAAGTTTGAGCCGTCGAAAGGCATGTTTCGGCGAAAATCCGCATTTGTCTCTTCCTGAAGGGTTCCCCCGATGCATCCGGATTGTCCCGGAATGGTCAATATGGTCATTGGCCATTTCAAGGCTGAAGTAGATAATTCTTGAATAATCATGAAGTTTGAGCCGTCGAAAAGCATGTTCCGATTGAAATTTTGTGTTGTCGCCGCCTCACGGATCGTGGCAAAACATTCCCTCTTCCGGCACAGATTCCTTGTGGCCAATCGAGCTTAAAAGGGCAGTATTCACCAGCAATTAAAAATTGTGACTTTAATAAGCATTTTGACTGCAAAGACATAAAATTTGGTCATATAAATTTTTCTTCAATGTGAATTTAAAATCCGGGTCAATATGACCCGAAACACCTTATTCGTAACTTTTTTTACAGCCCTTCAGAAATGTCTTAAAAATTTGGGATCGATGCAGAAACGCAACATCCTATGATTTAGGAAAAGTCAAGAAATTTCAAACGTCTATATGGTTATTTTAGAAAGTTATAGCATTTTTTAAAACCATTCCGGGTCATATTGACCCCGACACCTAAAGAAGGTTAATAATACGCCCCTAATAATGAACTCACATGAACACACTCTCAAATATTCTGTCAAAATAACTCTGCAAATCGAAACAAAGGCAAAAAAATGTACATCAAGTTGCAGGCTTCAAGGTGTACTTCATACCAAGGGGTTCTACAACAGTGAACCAATTTCAAATCGCTAGTTGCATATTGATTGTTGATATTACTTCATGGCCGGGTAAGCATGCAGTAAGATGTGAGTAGTCTTGCAGTACCGTGTATAAAGCGAACGTGATAGCACAAAGAAAGAGTGAACCTTTGAGTGAGAGGGATAACGAAGTAGCGGAACAAGTTGGCGTATACGCTCAAACAACCTCTCTTTCATTTGTATTACTGCCCCTTTTTTTCTCACGAAAAATTTACCCAATTTCCGTAAAAATTGGAACAACTCATAAATTAAGTTGTTCCAATTTTTACGAAAATTGAGTATTTTTTCCATGAGAAAAAAATGGGCAGTAATACAAATGAAAGAGAGGCTGACTTGAGTGTGTATGGTCGATGATAGCACGAGAGGCATTAGTCTGTACCAGGCATTAGTGTGGTACCAGGAAGCGAGTTGTTAGAACAGGGAACGTTTTTACCCATAACATAACTAAGAAAATATCCAACCGCTTTGGAATATGTTTTTTGATTTTTGTGTGCCTTGCACGAACATTTCTAGAGCTAATATTGTACTAGAGCGCTTGAATTAGCAGTCAAGTGTTATTAGAAGTTACCGTGTTTTTCCCAGTGAAAATTCACGGCTCCGACAACATCCTTATTGTCTTAAGCGTCCTTAAAGCGATTAAGGAATTTTAACAGACGTTCTAAATTTCCCCTTATCAATTGCAAGCAATAGCAATTGTAAACAACGTAATAGTTTGCTATCATTCATTCTACATACTTGAATTATGCGAAACCTGGCTGAATTGTACATGACATATCCCATGAATTTAAGCCAAATCTAGTATTTCACAAATGTGCATTTGGTAACACAGATTCGTCCAAACTGTTTCGTTGGAATGTTTGCTTTCCCAATAAACTAAATGGTTTAAATCGGTTCACAGTGATTAAAAGTTGTACGAAATCAAATTTTACCACTTTTAAATGCCTGTTACTTGTTACCCGTTGGGTATTTTCTATTGAAATTTTGGGTGGAATAAGTACAATGTGTATTTGTTTACGCTGTGTAAGTTTAACTATCAGATGTGCAATCGTTGCGAAGATGGAGTCAGAAGAACAACCCGCTTCAAGCTTTCAAGAGGAATTCCATCAATTCAGTTCGAGATGTGGCGAAGGAATTAAATCTAACCAAAACTTTCGTGCTAGATGGGGGTAATTTGATCGTACAGAGGGGGTAATATGAACAGATACTGGGGGTATAATGAACGTCATTGTAAACTATTGGCTTAGCAGTATTAAGTAGTTAAAATATGCTCATTATACTGCTATTGATAGAAGAAACTTTTCTTAGAAGTATTTTGTGAATGATCTCAAAAGTGAGAAATGTTTTGTTTTTATGGAATTTTCTCTTTAATATTTCAGTTTTGGTCTTTTACTATGACAGTTATTCATTCTTAAAAATCAAATAGAGTAAACAATTCATTAGTTCAGTTAAACAGCATATTCTACCCTCCGAAAATTATCCGTACGATGTTCATACGATCGGAATTAAAGGGTGTCCACGATGAAATTGCCACACTATGAAATTGCTCTAACTTTTTAACCGTTGGGTAGAATTTAATGAAAATTTGGGTGGATTTAGTTCATAGTGCATTATTTACAAGTTTTAAAGTCCTGTGATCAAAACTTGCGGAAATGGAGTCAAAAGAACAGCTCGTGCGTGATAAAATCTTGCGTATTCAAGAGAACAAGAACAAGGATCTCTCGCATCGTTCCATCGCTAAAACGTTGGGAATCGCGAATTCCACGGTGTCGCGAGTGATTAAGCGGTTCGAGGAACGGTTGACCACCGATCGGAAGCCCAGAAGTGAAGGAAAAAGTATTCCGTACAACACCAAAAATCACAACCGCGTAGTTGGGGCCTTCAACCGAAATCCGAACGCCTCCGTTCGGGATGTGACTAAGAAGCTGCACCTAAGCCGAAGTTTTGTCCAGAAGGCCAAAACTAAGGCTGGGCTTCGAACGTTCAAGGTACAAAAGGCCCCTAATCGCGACGAGAAGCAGAACAAGTCCGCCAAAACCCGTGCCAGGAAGTTGTACCTCAACATGCTGACGAAAGTTGAATGCTGCATCATGGACGACGAAACATATGTGAAAGCCGACTTCAAACAGATCCGCGGCAACCTGTTTTTCACGGCCAAGGATAAGTTCAGCGTTCCGGAGCATGTCCGCACTCAGAAGATGTCCAAATTTGCGAAGAAATTCCTGGTTTGGCAAGCCATCTGCACGTGCGGGAAGCGGAGTGCACCTTTCGTGACCCAGGACACGATGAACGGACAGGTGTACATAAAAGAGTGCCTCCAGAAGCGGCTGCTTCCTCTCCTGAAGGCCCACAACGTCCCAACAATCTTCTGGCCGGATTTGGCCTCATGCCACTACTCCAAGGACGTGCTGAAGTGGTATGCGGACAATAAGGTCAATTTCGTGCCGAAAATGTTCAACCCTCCCAACACTCCGCCCCATCGAGAAGTACTGGGCGATTATGAAGCAGCACCTTCTTAAACGACCTAAGGTAGTGAAGACAGTCGAGGAACTGAAGAAAGTATGGGTTTACATGCAAAAAACGGTTGATTCACAGGTTGTGCAGAATCTTATGCCCGGGGTTAAGGCCAAGGTGCGGGCATTTGCGTATGGACTGTAAATAAAATACGAGTAAAATGGTAAAATGAAGTTTAATAGTTATTTCTCAATCCCTGAAAATTTGATGGCAATCGGATGAAAACTCGAATTTCGCGAATCAATTTTGTGTGTGGCAATTTCATCGTGGACACCCTTTATGGAGTACAAAGCAAGGGTCTAAGACTCATTCCTTACGAAATCGAATGAAATGATTATTGTTGCATTGGTCGAGAAAACATGCCTCTTATACACTTTCAATTGACATCACTTATCAAGCATTTAGGTCTCGTGGGATTGTTGCTCTTCTCTGGATCCCGCGGTTCATGGTTCGATTCCCGATGGCAATTTTTTTTTTGTCTGTGAGGAAAATTTTCATACGATCGTCCTATGAACTTCTTTCCATTCGAGAATTGTATGAAATTTGCAATAATATCTTCTGGCAAATTTCCATACGACATTCCTATGAATTCCACTCGATTTGTTCGCTCTGTGTACGAATCGTAACTCGTTAGTCCATTACACAAGCGACAAACCAAGATATCATCTTTGATGCAATTAGCATGGAACCATAGCAAACAACGCAGGCACATCATCCATCCAAAACCGTCGACCGAGCTGGAAAAACAATTTTGGCAAGGGTTTAAATTTGCGCCGGTGTAACATCAAAATATGAGTTCGGAGACGTTTCGCAAACCGTATCAACCGAATCTACCACTGGGTCAGCTTGGATCATTGAAGGTTCATCAGATTCATCTTGATTACCGGTAGGAAGAGTTTCGACTGCCAAATCAATCGGAATTGTAACGTTTTGCACAGTGAACGCATCAACAATCATCGGATTCGTCACAGTAATCAACGTAACCGTTACGGTTTCTGGTTGATCTGTAACCAGATGTTTTGTGTTGCTTCTTGTGTACGGTTTACTCGTTAATATCTGTGGAAACTTTTTACGTTTTATTGATTGCAAATCAAATGTTTAATCACATACGTGTATTCTCGCATCGCGCAAGTGTACCGTCGATTCATTAATATAGCTATCGTGTCGTTCAGCTGTGAATTATTTTTGTTATTTGCAATAGTTTACCGGTCATCCTGTGTTTGCTGGCATATTGTGTTGAAAAAGTTTCCCGCCTTCGCGCCCATTCTCTCTACGTTGCCTACTGCCTACTGAAAGGCGTTTACAAAATGGTAAAAACCTGTGCCGAATGCTGTGAGTCGATCACTGGCATTGATTATGTTATCTGTCGTGGCTACTGTGGTGTTGCTTTCCAGCATGCAAACATGCTCTGTGGTGTTACGTGCCGTGCGATGCTGTCGTACTTCACGACACATAAAAAAGAATCTATTCTGGATGTGTATAAGTGCGCTGAGCTCTCTAGAATCTCGCATTTCCGCACTATTTCATCTCGAGCTGATGAACAGTCTCCGCTTTCTACACTTACCACTGCAATCACCGAGCTTCAGTACCGAAATCAGCACAATTGAATATGAAACCAACAGCACCGGCACCTGCATCTGCGTTGCTACAAATGAAAACAACTGTTGGCCTTTACTTGATCCACGCCGAGCTAATAAGCGCCCACGCGATTTCCTGATGGTACCAGAAAAGCTGTCGAGTTGGGTCCAAGCAACCGCAAGACGACGTTGTTTCTGTCCCCATCTCTAATGACATAAGGGATCAGAAATTTCGGTTGTAACCTGTCGAGGATTAGACCAGATGTTACCAATGATGCAGTCCGTAGCATGGTAAAAGCCAATCTCGCGTTGGAGCTTGATCCAGATGTGCTGAAACTTGTCCTTGCGGATAAGGACATCAGCATGATGAATTTCCGTGTCCTTCAAGATTGGATTAGATCTCATCACTGAAATCCAAGGCGCTGGATCCAGCGAACTTGGCCTGCGGGATTGTTGTTCAGGGAATCTGAAGACTGCTGGTTCTCAAAAATTTCCGTATTCCACTGAAAACCAGGAGACCAATGACACCACTGCTTCAACCACAGGAGACATCGCCATATGTCACCCCGGTCATGAATTTCAATTAGGATTTTTTTACCCGGGACGCACCAGTATTTGCACGTTGGATTCCAGCATCCCTCATCCTACAGTCGAGCCATTCCTGCCAGCGTTCATCAGTCGTCCGGTCCCAGTGTTTGGGTCAGGAGAAGGGTCTTCCAGCCTGTCATTACAGGCAAGTATGATTTTAACAGCCATTATTCGCCACCTGATGAAGCTATTCTCTAGACAATCAACGACGAATCATCAATTTTATGAGAATCGACAACTGACCGGGATGCAAGCCTGTTAGCCGTAAGGAAGCCTAAGTCCCCTCACCACAGTCGAGCATTCCTGCCAGCGGTCAACAGTCATCCCGGACCCGTGTGTGAGGACGGAGGAGGGGTCTTCCAAACACCAAATGGCGGGCAAGTATAACATCCGATTTGAATAATTCGCTCCTGAATCGTCTGCTGGTCGTAGGTTCTCTTCACGCCTGCTCATTCCACAACATCCGGCAGAGTTACGGGGCTCTCTATCTACCACCAAATGTACAGGGGCTGCGCACAAAACTGGACGACTTCTACATTGCGGCGAACGAGTCTTCGTTTGAGATATTGGTTCTCACAGAAACCTGGCTGGACGACGCTATCGAATCCCGCATGCTGTTTGACGAGAGCCAGCACGGTCTACCGATGTGACCGTAATCCACCAACCAGCAACAAGAAACGTTCCGGAGGTGTATTAATTTGATGTGCATAACAGTTTATCATCGTCGACACTGGAGGTAAATGATCATACTATTGAACATGTTTGGGCCATTATTAAGCTCAGCCAATACTCGCTTATTGTCGGTGGTATCTACATACCTCCAGATATGGCGAGTGATCATTTGATTTTACGCCGTCATGCTGCTTGTGTGAGAGAAATTTCGATGGCACACTGCGGACGGTGACAAACCCGCCATATTAGGGACTTCAATCTCACCTAGTTTACGATGGACACGATTTGATGGGCCGTTTTGTAGTTGTTGAACGTTCTAACTCAACTTTATCTCGACTGCGTACTACCTTGTTGGATTGCATGTATTCGAACGGCTTAGAACAAGTCAACGATATCAAGAATCATGGCGGGAAACACGCTTGACCTTGTTCTTGTTAATGATTCGTTTGGGAGACAATTTGAGCTCGAAAAGTTGTCGAACCACTAATTTCCGTTGATCCGCCTCATCCTCCTATAGTTTGATCGATCTAAAGCGATATTGAAACATGTAGTGCCAACAGCAGATATGATCTTGCTGCCTTTGACTTCAAAAATGCTAACTATGATGTCATGAGCCAACGATTGATGGAAATCGATTGGTTTACTGTCTGTATCTCGCACTGAGGTCGATGATTGTGTAAGCAACTTTCGCAGATTCTTCATCAAGTTTTCAACGGTTGTGTGCCTCCGCAACGTCCGCCGTTGAAACCTCCATGGTCGAGTCGTGAATTTCGAGCTTGTAATACGGAACGAAATACTGCTCGTCGAACATACCATTCTCATCGATCATCTCTAAACAAGTTCTCCCATAAACGCTGTAGCCAACGATAGTAATCGACTAAACAACTGGCTCTATCGACGTTACGCAAGAGAAAACTGAGCGTGATATGAAGCGAAAACCTAAACGATTTTGGAACTTTGCAAACTCCAAGCGTAAAGATAGCGGATTGCCTTCTGAAATGCACTTGGACCATCGTTCGGCGAATACACAGGAAAGAAAACCTCCTTGCTGGCTGAATTTTTTCAATCAGTCTTCGAGGACCCGCGAGAAGACTCGCAATACTTCGAGATGCGCTGAGGTACGTACCGCGTGATGTCATTGATGCTGATACATTCACTGTATCTGTAGACAATTCTGACCAAGGCACTCGTCTAAACTGAAAACGTCGTACCAACCTGGACCGGATGGAGTTCCTGCCTGTGTTCTGAAAAAATGCTCTGCGAGTCTGATTGTTCCTCTACTGTACATCTTTCAACTTGTCAATGCAGCAATGCATTTTTCAACTCTCTGGAAGGCTTCTTTCATGTTCCCGGTTCATAAAAAAGATGCGAAGAATAATGTAAGGCACTACCGAGGGATTACGTCCTTATGCGCGTGTTCTAAATTACTGGAAATAGTTGTATCTAACTACATGTGTTCTCGTGTGAAACAATACATCAGCCCTAAGCTGCATGGATTCTTTCCTGGACGAAGCGTAACAACCAATCTCGTGGAATTTTCATCGTTATGTATACAAAACGTTGGACGTGGGATGCAGATTGATGCCGTTTACACCGATTTGAAAGCAGCATTTGATCGAGTTAGTCACGCGATTCTATTAGCGAAACTTGAAAGCTTGGAGCTTCCGCTCAGCTCGTTGCATGGCTTAGGTCTTACCTGTGTGGTAGAAAACTGGCAGTTAAAATTGGCTCTGCTGTCTCCTGACTGGTTCACTAACGGCTCTGGCGTCCACAGGAATGCCAACTTAGGTCCGTTGCTATTCTCGCTTTTCTTCAATGATGTCGCCTTGCACCTTGGTGAAGATTTCTGCATACTATATGCCGATGATATGAAAATATACATGATTGTTGAAAATGTTTCGAACTGTATCGAATTGCAAAATCTTCTTAATCGGCTAAGCGCCTGGTGTCGTGCAAATAGGATGACGCTCAGTGTCCCGAAATGTTCAGTAATTAGTTTTCAACGAAAAAACGACCTCTCATTTACGAATATGTTATTGGCGATGAAACACTTGCACGGGTGGATTCTGTAACGGGATCTCGGAGTCATTTTGGACAAGGAGCTTACATTCAAGGAACACTACGAGGAAATCATCAAGAAAGCGCGTCGTCAACTAGGTTTTGTATCCAAAATTACAAAAGAGTTCCGTGATCCGTATACGCTTAAATCGCTGTATGTTTCATTGGTTCGACCCATATTGGAAACGTCATCTGTTGTGTGGGACCCTTACCATATAACAGTAGTCGATCGAATTGAAGCTGTACAACGGAAGTTCATTAGATTCGCCTTACGCTTCCTTCCGTGGAATGACCCACTGAATCTGCCACCGTACGAAGCCAGATGCCAGCTGCTGGGCTTGAGTACATTGGAGCACCGTAGAAAAACTGCTAAAGCTGTGTTCGTCTTCAAAATGTTGGCTGGTGAATTTGACGCTCGAATCTACTGGCTATGTTGGACGTGAACGTACCTGGTACACACTTCGTTCTAGCGATTTTTTTCGCTTGCCTCGACGCTACTACGAGTATGATCAGAACGAGCCAATTCGGTCAATGATGAACGTATTTAACCATCGGTATCCTGACTTTGATTTTAATATTAGTGTTGACGTGTTTAGAACTAGAATATAGATTCATTAAGACTATCAAATATTGTCAGATGAATAAAATAAATAAATAAATAAATAAATAACTTGGTCACTAAGGATCTGCCTATTGAACGGCCAAATACCCGTCTTCCGAAAGCCCCTCTGGCGAAAGCGGCTTCGAGGAAAGCTTCGCCCATCAGTTCAGAGACATCATAAAGAGTGATCACCCGTCCGGGAAAACGTCGCATGAACTCTTCTGAAGGCCTGTGCATAGTACGATTTAAAGGGCACCACGGACGCCACATCATCGAGTGGCTGCATTTTGTTGCTGCAGTGAGGCGGTAGCACGAGAATGTCGATGTAATTAGCTCGTGCTCTTGCAGCAAACGCCAAGTTTTTCGCGTGAGAGCTGTGGCCGTCTATTATGAGGAGCGCAGGATTGTCCTACGATGGATTAACGTGTTCGATGAAGTTATCCCACCAATCCAAAAGGATTTCGTTATTCACATAACAAGATGAATTACAGCAAAACTTAGTTCCGTTCCCTTCGGTGCTCCTTTCTTGACACCATAGTGCATGCGGACGCAGGGAAAAATCATAAACGGCAGAAGATGTTGTCCGGTTGTCGACATGCACATAATTGCTGTGGTCAGGACTGATGGAGCCTACTTGCTTCTTACACTTCTTAGCTGCAACTTGTGTTTTTTCAGAGGAACCTTGGAAAGAAATGTACAGTTAATGTTTAGGTTTGACCAAAATCTCCGAAAAGCTCATTTACCGTACTGATCCCAGTCTCGTCGGCTATAAATATGCGTGACGTCGAGAACCGCTTCTTATGCAACGTGTTCCCAAGAAGATCGAAAAAAGCATTGACGGACGGCTTATTAAATCCTCTTGCTCGAGCCACGGATGTTGCTTCAGACTTCCGGAAAGAAAGTATCGGATTCTGTTTCAGAAAAGCATCCACCAGTGTCTTCCTGCTATTTTGCGCTTGTCAGGCGCTTGACCGGATGCGGCAGGGAGTTTTTCCCTTCATAAGCCAACTTCTGCACGTCTTGAATCGAAACACCGTAGAATCTTGACTCCAAGTCCAACCAGTGTTGCACCAATTTGGTTTCCTGGCTTTCCGTAAAACTAACCTTTTTCGACCCCAAGCGCTTCTTCACCACTGTACGCTAAATCCATCGGGCCAGGGTGGTTCTTGAAATCTGGTACATTTTCGCAGCATCCCGTACGGAAACACCGCAATTAACCGCACGCTTGGCCTCGACCATTTGGCTTTCCGTCCAAGTCTGCCTCTGCGATTTGTGGGAAATAATGGGATATTCTATGTAAATTTCAACCAGATAACGCCTAAATCAAGCCTCTTTTATGAAAGATTTCAAACATTGTTGTATGGCTCATCACAGACAACAACCAATTGCGTTGTTTACGCCTCTTTTGGCTTGGAATTAAACGAGGGAAAATTTTACGCGGTTCTTCGAATTAATTTTTTTTTCTGTGTGGGTTCTACGTGATTTTCACAAATATCGAGATTCCATTAGACAAAAACATGAATCCTACACTCAAAATTAGAAAAAGCAAGATTTTAATGCCATTTCGCCTGTTTTTGTTTCATTTCTCGTTATAAATCGTGACTTAGAGAAAAATAAAGGAACATTGGTTGTAGGCATTAAATCAATACGACATGGAGTTTTCATAAGGGCCAATGTCGCAAACGTAAACAATGGCTTCTTTTGCGAATTTCTTGAAAATGCTAACTCGCTCAAGTAAACTACCACTTCTATTATAAAGGGGAACTCCTGTTCTGTACAATCATCGTCATAATTCACTATGATTAAGTTAGCATTCTCGAGAAATTTGCGGAAAAAGTCATTGTTTACGTTTGCGACATTGGCCCTTATGAAAACTTTTTGTCGAATACATCAAATCGCATCGAAAAGCTCAATGTTTGCGTTAGTGCGTTGTGCAGTGCATTTGTTGTTGAGTGTGAGATTGGAGACCAAAAATTCAATGCCAGAAGAAAAAACGATCTCGATTCGTAACCGAGATCCAAACCGTGGCCGGCGGTGCGACTGTTCTAGTTAGTAATCATTCATCCAGTTGAACAAGTTGAAATAAAAGGAATAAAAGCCCTTGAGTTGCTTCGATTGTCGAGGCACTCAGTGGCTAGGGGTGAGACAGCTCTACTCTGAGTTGCTTCGATGCACCGAGTAACTCGTGAGTAACTCAATATTGCTTGAAATTAAATCAATATTCATCGTTTCTTATCGGTTGCCAGGGTTTCGAAAGTTTGACTTCCAATTTTTTTGAAGACATTGTGGACATTCTGCCAATGGCAATAGAAGATGGCACAACGGTGAGCCCTACTGAAGTACAATGACGAGTCATGATAGCGATATTTATAGATTCGAAATTTGCTGAACATCGATTCTAAGAAGTTTGAAGCTTGTCTCGGAGTGCAGTGGGCTGAGCTCGTTTGTCTCTTCTCTAGCCCTTGTTCCAAAGCACCAGTTCATTGTCAGGCGGTCTGATGGAATGATGCTGCATAAGAAATTTGCAGATCAAGCCAAAACTGATGGGTTTATACAAAGTTTAACTTAATTGGAGAAATAAAAATAACTTCGTCTTGAAAAAGGCAAAGTGCCCTTCTTGTGTAAATTTCTGTAACTGCCATTTTTGAAATTTCAGCTCGTTTCCGTTAGTTTTGGTGAATCATGTGTTGATGGCGACACTTGCCCGCCTCGATATTTGATAGTATGTTTCAATAACAGAGTTAAATAGAGAAAATTAAAAACATTGCACACTCGAGAGCTTATGTACTAACGTCGGTTTGTTTGACAGCTGCTGTGCAAAAACAGAGAGCAATAACATTATAGTGCTCGCTTGCTGAGCAACGAGAGTTACTCGAGGTGCCTCAAAAGTAACTCTGAAATTACTCGCGATAAAGAGCTGTCTTCCCCCTTGCTCAGCGGTACAGAAATTAAGCAAGTAAATATTATAGTCACTAGATTCAATTTGAACTGTCACTTGGCGGAGCCAATCGAGCATATCTCGAGTAATTCATGTTCATGGCCTAAAAGCCATTTGTAAACAATGACTTTAAATATCGATTTCTCTTGAATCTTAAATCACTCTCGTGAAATGAAAGCAGCATTTGGTAGAAGAATGTTAGTTCTACCATATGGAGTAGTAGGATATAGTGAGATTCTCGTGATTCGTGTGAAATCATCGTTTAAAGTCATGGCTTTTAGGCCCTTAACATGAATTACTCGAGATTTGCTCGATTGGCTCCGCCAAGTGACAGTTCTAATTGGCTCCCGTCGTTGTATCCGCCAGACTATGAATCTAGTGACTATAGTAAATATGTATTCCACCAAGCTGTGTTCAAACTGTCGTTCGCACACATTTGTACCATAAAACGTTTTGTGGATTAAAATGGGCAAAAATGCCTTTTCTGAATCATGCGGATTTCACAAAATATAATTGCGAAAACTTACTTTCACGTAGTATTCATCGGATACGTGTTTTCACTAACTTTTTGAAATTAATGTTACATATCCTGTTCAGATGAAAGAAATTATCTTCACCTTGAAATAACCATCTAAATCATCTTCACCTTGAAATAACCTGCCTATTATTTCGAGTGCATGGTGTCATGACAATAGAAACGTACACTCAAAAAAATCGTCTGGTTGTTTCCACGTTAAACGCACGTAATTTTCGTTCACTGTCAAAACTAGTAATAAACACGTGGAATTCACGTAAGAGCTACGTGATTTCCACGTAAACCCACATTCTACGTGAAAACCTCATAAATGTTACGTGATTTTTCACGGACAATTCACTGGCACGTAATGTACACCTGATTTTACATAAGATGATTTGTTTACGTGTTCAGGTGAAAGTTACGTGAAATTTCACGTGGAAATAACGTGTCGATTTTTTTGAGTCTATCAACGCTGAAAAGACGAGATAAAAATACGCAGCGATCAATCTTTTGTTTTTGCAATTTCTTATGCTTGCCGCAGACTACCTTGCAAAAAAAACAGCAACGAACGGGAAGGGTTTGGCAAATTCACATTCGATTTTCGTTCCCGAGAAGCACTCAGAGAGGGATTCGAATTTCAGCCGGAGGGTGAAATCCACTCTGCCTACCTGCCATTATTTCTAGATTCCGGAGGAGTTGTGAAGATGCTGCTACTCTCCTAACCGAGTGTGGGTGAAATCAAAATCAAAACTTCGATCAATGCTTACCGGAATTTGCAATTTGATGAGCTTGCCACCACTTGTTGGTTGGTTGGTTGGTTGGTTGGTTGGCATCGGAATGGGATGATGATCCTGCCAGGTGAAATTGAATCCCCTCCCACGACTCAGACTCTCTGATCCGGAAGCGGGGCTGCCACCACCGAATAAGCGCTTTAATTTCGACTATTCTCATTAGTTGCACGTCCGATCCCGGAGTGGTCATGTGTTTTTGTTTTAGGGTGGGCGGTTGTGAGTTGGTTTTTGCAAACGTCGTCGCCCTGGACCCCGGCTGGAAATAAATGGATAGTCGTTTCAGTCTTCGCCAGAAGTTCCATTAGAAGTACATTAGTTTACGTGACTGGCTTTTAATTAGGGGGAGGATGTGACGGGTGACACTCGCAGAACGATGTTGTGGCCACCGATGGCAATGGCTTTCTCAGCTGGGACGTGGGATCCAGTATGTAACTAATGGTCCCGGGTGACAGGCCACGATCTGGAATTAAATTGTAATGAGCCGCAGGACAAATCGAGTCGTTTGTTCTCAGAAAGGGTGACATGGGAATGGAATACAAAACGATGCTGGGATCAAGAAAGTTTAATGTGGGTTCTGCGGAAAAAGGTTGATCATCAAATATTCAAATACGTACCGTTTGTGAAGACTGTTTACATTTCTCCATAGGATATAGCTTTCCCAGCTCAGCGCAAAACTCCATTATCGCCTGGATTTAGCAGCTATTTTATGGTGCAGGAGTTCGGCATGCATTTTCGTTTTCCACCCAACCAGACTAAAGCCACAGCCAGAAACTTCTCATATGTTCTGTCCGGACGTTCTATGTATGCCTGTGTGCCATCATTTACAGAGGATTTCCCTCCTTCCAAGAGCTCGGAAATTCCATCTTAATCACTGGAAAATGGCTTCGCAAAGCCGTGAT
Organism: Aedes japonicus; assembly: GCA_034211315.2. Taxonomy (NCBI): domain Eukaryota; kingdom Metazoa; phylum Arthropoda; class Insecta; order Diptera; family Culicidae; genus Aedes; species Aedes japonicus. Next base: position 48,907 of record JASCZW010006247.1, read on the forward strand.
GATTAATGAATTCCTTGCACGGGAAGATCGTATCGTTTTGCCTCTGCTGCAGCCAGTCCGGATGGATGTTATTGTTGGCTCACAATCTCTCTCCATTAGCTTAAATGCATCGATAATTTCCCGCCCGAGATTAACGCTTCCTGACTGATGCCGACTATTTCCCCCTCGAAGAACATTGTCCGGACAAAGATATCCGAATCAAAGGTTACCTGTTCACCTGTGAAGATGGTGATGAGCTCTCAGATAGACATTGTTCCTAACGTGCCGAGGAGGTCGGTCAGAGTAGTGGTAATTGAAGCAAGCAGACCATTTCTGATTGTTGTGGTTTAATCTTGACTGCTTTCGCCTAAATATATGCTCAATGCAGACTAGCGTTTTAATCAGACGGTCCAGATCTCTCGGTGCAGGCCGACCGGTTCCGTTCGATAAGCCTCTTACTTACCTTCTAGCAAATGGATTATCCATTTCTCATCTCGTCGTCGTCGTCGTCGTCTTCGTTGTTCCATTTGCATCAGCTACCATTTGAGTGCAGCAAGAGCGGGGAAGGCGTGTGGTGATCTGTGAACATCGGAACATGCGAATTATGCGGCTGCCAGTTTCCCCTTCGGCACGTGATGAGAAACCACATCGTTAGTGTGTTCCAGCAAGTTCGATTTGTTTGCAACTCTGTTTTACAGTGAATGCTGAAATGGGGTTTGGATAAGAGAACGATAGCTATGGGGCGTAGTTCTAGGATTGCGTTGGAAGCACAATCGGCAGTAAAATGGCGTTGGTATTCGAGCATTTGAAAGTTTATCACTGTTTGAAAATACTTAACAGCTCAAGGTTTAAGTTAATTTTAGAATTACAGTTTTACTGAAATTTGACTTTCAAGCTCTGCGTTATCTACCTAGCCTGACTCTCAACTTTGTGTGTCGAATGCATTTTAGTTTTTCCAGTTTACCTTTTTCACTTTTTGCTATTTTGTCTTGTTTTTATCTCTGCGTTTAGGCCTTTTCCCATCCTGGCCTACTTGTTTATTTTTGCCTTTTTCCTTCTTGCCTTTTAGACCATTTTGCCTTTTTCCTCTTCTGACTTTTAGCATTTTTTCGTCTTTGTCTAGTTGTGTTTTCATCTGTTTGGCCGTTTTGATCTCTGCCTTTGTTCTGTTATATTTTTCCTTATTTTCGTCTTTTTCTTTCTGCCTTCTTGTCCTAATTGGATTTAGCCTTTTTGCCTACTTTGTTTGTTTTATTTTTGCCACCTTGGCCATTTTGTCTTTTTGCCTTTTTGCTTTGAAATCCATTGTTGTCTTTTGACTTTCAACGTTTTTGATTTTTTGCTTTTCTGCCTTTTTTTACTTTTTGAAGTCTTGCCTATTTGCATTTTTTCATCTCTGCCTTTTGCATTTCGTATTTTGCTTTTTTGACATTTTGCCTTTTTTCCACGCGAATTTTCCTTTTTTTCTTTTCTAATATTTGCCCTTATACCTTTTTCCACCTCTCCCTTTAATGCTTTTGCTTTTTAGCCTTTTTTAATTTTTGCCTAATTTGCCTTTTGTCTTTTTTACCTATTTTGCTTATACAGGCATATCTTGATATAAAGCTACTTTATCATTTGACTATTTTCATCGTTCTTGCATTGTTGTCTTTTTTTCCTTAATGCCTATTTTGCTTCTATTTGTTCAAGTTGCTTTCTGTTTTGCCCTTTTTGCGCCTGTTGCTTTATTGCCATTTTGTTTCATTTCCTTTTTTATTTTCTGCACATTGGCTATTTTGATTTTCTTATCTTTTTGGTTTGCATTCCATTTTCTGCCTTTTAGCTTTTTTGCTTTCTTGCCATGCTGCCTTTTTTCTACTTTTGGCTCTTTTGAGTTTTTATAATTTCTGCCTTTTGCATTTTTGTCTTATGGTTTGTTTAATTTTTGGCTGTGCCTTTTGGTCTTTTTGCCTATTTTCCTTTTACCTTTTTTGGCAGTATTGCCAAATTAACTATTTTCTAATGGTTTTTCCTTTCAAATTTTTCCCTCTTTTGCGCTTTTCATCTATGACCGTTTGCCTTTGTTCATCTCTATCTTTTTAGATTTTAATTTTCTGCTTAAGTCATTTTTTTTTTCTATTTGACTATTTGGCCTTTTGCCTTTTGTCCTTTCTATCTGTTTTGCTTATTTTGTCTTCCTGGCTTTATTTTAAATTTCTTGCCTGTTGGTGCATTTTTGCCTTGCTGAATTTATATCATCTTTGCCTTTTTGTGCCTGTGTTGCTGATTGTTTTCTCTTTTCTGCCATTTCTGCATTTTATTCATTTCTGTTTTTTGTTCTTTTTCAATTTTTCTCATTTTTGTATTTTTTTCTTTTTCCCTTCTTGTGCTAGCTTGTTTTTGCCCATTTTGTTTTGTGTCGTAGTGGCTATTTTGCCTTCTTCGCCTTTTTGTTTTTTCCCATTTTGCCTTCTGGCTTTATACATTTTTGCTTCTTTTCCTTTCTGCCTTCTTCGTCTTTTTGTTTTTTTCTTCCTTTTTGCCTTTTGGCTTTATACATATTTGCTTCCTGCTTTATTTTTGTTTTGCTTATTGAAAATTTACTTACGCCTACTAGCCATTTTACCTATATCGCTGTGATGCGTTTTTGACATTTTTCCTTTCGAATACTAACAGTTTTGCTTGTTTACTCTGCCTTTTTTGAACTTTGGCGATTTTATTTTCCTGTTTCGTTATTCCGTACTGCCTTGTGTTGTTGGCTATTTTGCATTTTTTGCTTTTGTTGATTTTTTTGCCTTACAGTTTTTTTTTCCTATTTGTCTATTTTGCTTTTTGGCTGTTTCCTTTTTGCCAATTTTGTCTTTTATTCTTCTTTGTACCTGTTTTGCTTTGCTTTTCATCACTCATCGCCCATCGTAAAGTTATTAAGCCAAACAAAAAAGGCTTAATGACTATTTGGCCTTTCTTGTCTTTTTGCCGTTTTGATTATATTGTTTTTTTAATCTCTTTGCCATTAGCCTAGTTGACTTTCTTTTTGGTTTATTCTAACTTCGCCTTATTGACTTTCGTCTTTTGCGTTTTTGACTTTCTGTTGTCGTTTTCTGATTGCCTTTTGTATTTTTTTTGTCGCAATGGGTATTAAGTCTAATTTACCTTTTTGTTTTCTTTTCTTTCTTGCTTTCGGTTACATATGTTTTTGCTTCTCTGCCTTTCTGCCTTATTTTATTTTTTTGACTTTAACTTTTTGCCTCTTCGCTTTTGTTTAATCCATGCTGTTTGCAGTTTGCTTGTCTTTTGAGCCATTTCAGCTTTCTGACTTTTTTCCTTATTTTTTCTTTTGAATTAGCACTTAGCACTTTTTTTCATTTTTGCCTAGCTTTTTTTCATTTCTGCCATGGGAGCTTTTGCTCTTTTTCCTTCTAACCATTTCTCTTATTACCTATTTTGATTTACCTTATACCTTTTTTTTATTTGCTCATTTGCATATTACCTTTTGTAGCTTTATTCACTTTTTGTCATTTTTTTTGTCTCTTTTCGGTTTTACCTTTTTTTTGTGCTTCAAGTGACTGGGCTTGACTCTCAAGCTCTTCGTTCAGTGTTTATTCTGACCCTCAACTATGTGTTTTGAACTGCGTTTTGCCGGGTTAAGTTTTGCCTGTTCAACCCATTTGCCATTTCCTTTTTGCGTCTTTGTCTTTTTAATATTTTTTCCCCTCTAGTCATTTTGCCTTTTTGGCTGTATTGCCTCTTTAACTTATTTTCTACCTTTCCTATTTTTCCTTCTCTGAATTTTTGTCATTTTGGCTATTCTGCCTTGTTTTTTTTATCTTTCAATTGAATTTTTAGCTTTCTTTTGAATTTTTACCCTTTTTACTTTTTTGCTTCGCTGCTTTGTTGTCATTCTGCTTTTTGCCGATTTTCTTATTTGAAGTTTTGTCTATTTCACCTTTTGGCCATTTTTGCCTTTTGCCTATTTTGCCTTTACTTCTATTTTTCCTTTTGGCCTATTTTCCTTTTAGGGCTTTTTGGCCTTTTTGCCTTTTTCACATTTTTGTCTATTTTAATTGATTTGTCGTTTGATAAATATTTTTTTTTCAAATTGACAGTTTATCACTGCTTGAAAATACTTAACAGCTTTAGGTTCAATTTCAATTTTGATTTACAGTTCTACTAGATTTGACTTTCAAGCTTTGCATTATCTACCTAGCCTGGATCTCAACTTTGTGTTTTGAATGCACTTTGGTTTTCCCGGTTAACCATTTTTCACTTTTCGGTTGTTTGACTTTCTGCCATTTTTCCTCTTTTGTCTTTTGGATAATTGACTTTTAGCATTTTTTATTTCTATTTAAATTTTCTGAAATATATCTTTAAAAGGGTGATTTTTTGGGCAGATTCGTGAACTATTTTTATTCCTGCCTCTAGGACTCCATTCTTCCATCCTGGCCTTCTTGTTTTTTTTGCCTGTTTCCTCTTTGCCTTTTGGCCTTTTTTCCTCTTTGACTATTTTGCCTTTAGTCTTTTTTAACTGTTATATTGTTATAGACAATATTGCTTTTTAGAGACCGGCTGAAAGTCTCTTAAATAAAGACATCGAATCTTATATTGCCTTTTTTCATGCTTTTTTATATTCCTGCCTTTGTCATTTTTGCTTTGTTTTCCTTTCTGCCTATTTTGCCTCTATTTGTTCGTCTCGGTTTTTGATTTGCCTCTTTTGCTGACTGTTGCATTTTTACCTGATCACTTTTTTGCCATTTTGTGTTTTCATTTTTGTTTCTTTTCCTTTTTGCTGTTTTGCTCATTTTCATCATTTATTTTTTGCCTTCTTTTTCCGTTTTTTTGTTTTGCACATTGGCTATTTTGCCATTCTTGCCTCTTTGGTTTTATTCCATTGACTGCCTTTTGGCTTTATACGTTTAGGAAAAAGGCAAGAACGCAATTGCCTTGCTGCTTTTTTTTCTTTTTTTTCTATTTTTGGCTTTAATCTTTTATTGCATTTCATCATCTCCACCTTTAGCATTTTTGTCTTTTGCTATTTTGAATTTTTAGCTTTGCTCTGTGCCTATTTTGCCTATTTTGCTTTTATATCTTTTACGGCAATTTTTTCTAGCCTTTTTGTTCATCTTAGTTTCTTGCTTTATTGCAATTTTTCTTCTGTTTTTGTCTTCTTTTTTTCTTCCTTCTTATCTAACTTTGTTTCTGTTCATTCTGTTTGTTATGGCCAAATGCGTTTTTTATTCTTTGTTGCCTCTTGTCCTTAATAATTTTCTTTCTTGTTTTGAATTTTTTTTGTCTATTGTCGTTTGTTTCGTTGCTGAACTTTTCTTCTTTTTGTTTTGGTTTCCTTTTAACGTATTTCACTTTTTTTTGCCTAATGGTTAAATATGTTGCCTTTGCTGTATTTTGTTAATATTTTGCCTTAATTTTCTTCGACTATTTTATTCATTTTAGAATTTTGCCTTTTTCCCCTTTTTAGTCTTTTTCTTCTTCCTTTTAATCTAACTTTGTTTTACCCATTTTTTCTTGTTGTTGTGTCTATTTTGCTTCTTTTTCCTACGTTTTTTAAACGTTTTTTTTCTTTTTTGTTTCTGCCTTTTCCCTCTTTTTGCCATTTTGCTTATTGACAGTTCAGTCATGCCTTCTGACTTTGTTGTCTATATTACTGTGTTGCCGTTTGATTTTTTATCCATATTTGCTTTTTCCATCTCTGCCGTTTTGGCTTTTCCTTTTTTTGCCTATTGACCTTTTTTCCTCTTTGCCTTATGCCCTTTTTTTAATGTCTTGCAGGATTTATTTTGTTGTCTGTTTTGCATTTTTTTACCCTTTGTTGGTTTTTTGCCTTACTGTTCCTGTTTGTCTTTTTTCATTTTTGTCTTTTGTTTTCTTCTTGTCGTTTTTCCATTTTGTCTTGTTTTTCTTTTTGTCTTGTTTACCTTTTGCCTTGCTTTTTATTGTCTGTTTGGCAAGTTAACCTTTGTGCTTATATTGTTGGTTTTATGCACAATGGCTATTTTGCCTACCTAAACTCTTTACCTTGTTACCTCTTTGGCCTATTCCAACTTGCCTTTCGTCTTTTGCATTTTTGCTTTTCTGTTTCCTTTTTCTATTTGCCTTTCTTTCCTTTGGCTTTTTTCGCCGCATTGGCTATTTAGTCTATTTGACTTTTTCGCTTTTGTTTCCTCTTATGCTTTCGGATTTATAGGTTTTGCCTTTTCTGCCGCTCTGATTTTCTTTTCTCTTTCGGCTTCTGGCTTTTTGCCTTTTTTATTATTTTTTCATCTATGCCGTTTGCTTTTTTGACATTTTGCCTAATTTATTATGATGCCGTTTTGGTGATTTCGGCTTTCTGACTTTTTTCTTAGTTTTGCATTCGAATTTTTAACCCCTTTATTTTTGTTTTTAACTTTTTTAACACCTTATTTTTTGTTCTGATTTTTTAACCCTTTGGACTTATTTTTCTTATTCCCTTTTCTTGCTTTATTGCCTTGTTGTGGTTTTTCATTTTTTTCTGTTTTGCCTTTTGCCTTTATTTTGTGCCTGTTTTGTTCTGCACGTTTTGCCATTTTTTAACTTATTTGGTTAATTTTCCTTTAATCCTTTTTAGGTTTTGTCTAATTGCCTTTATGCGTATTAAGGATTTTTTTGGCTACTTTATACTTTCATCTCTTTGCCATCTTGACTGTTCGCCATTCCGCTTTGTGCGGTTTTGCTTTTGCATTTTTACTTTTCTCTATTTTCCTTGTTTGCTTTTTCTTGCTTTTTGGATGTGTGTCTTTCTACCTTTAATTCATTTAGACGATTTTGGTTTTTTTTGCCTCGTCCGGCATTTTTTGACATTTTACCCCTTCGTCTTTTTACTTATCTGCCATTCTGGTCTTGTTTGGATTTGAGTAATATTGCCTTTGGCTTTAAGTCATATCGCCTTTTGCCTTTTTTTCCTTCTTATCGTTTTGCCATTTCTTAATTTTTTGGCTATTTTATCCGTTAGGCTTAATGTCATTTTTGCTTTTCGATTATCATGCCTTGTTGCCTCTGAGCATTTTTTTTTTTGATTTCTCTCCCATTTTGCCTCTTTTGCAAATTAGTAATTTTGGCTTTTTGGGAAGGTTTATTAATTATGTCAGGCAGTAAGGGGGGAGGGGGGGTTCGGGAAAACGTGACGATCCATACAAACAAATTTGAAGGTCCATACAAGAGTCAATTTTTGCGTGACTTAATTAATGGACGTTCCTTTTGCCTTTTTTTTCCTACTTTGCGATAATGCATTTTTGCAGTTTTACCTTTCTGGCTATTTTACCTTTTTGACATTAAGTTGTCTGTTTGCCTATTCCACTTGTTGCCTTTTTGACTTTTTGACTATTTGGCTATTTTGACTTTTTGCCTTTCGAACTTTTTGAATATTTTTAGTTTTCGCCTTTATTGTCTTTTTGCCTGCTTTGTCTCTTCTGCCGTTTTGATTTTATTGCCTTTTTTGCCTCTGATACTTTTTTGCTTATTTCAACCATTTTGCCTTTTCGCTTTTTATTTTATTGTATTTCATTTTATTTTATTTATTTTTTTCTATTTTGCCTCTCATGTTTTTTCACGTTATTTTTTTTTTTTTGCTTTTCCAAGTTACCTTCTAACCTTTTTGCCCTTTGCTTTTCCCCGTTCTTGCAGTTTTGCCTATTTGTCTCTCCACCTTTTTCCTGCTTGCCTTTTTCTAAATTTTTCAAATTTTTTATCATATTGGAATTCAGGGCAGATTCAGCTGATACATATATTCATATTTCTCTTTCTCTTCCTCTGCCAATTCATCTTCAAGTTCCTTTTCCTTTTATTTTCCTTTTTATTTTTCTCATTCCGTTCGCTATGAGCTCTCCTCATCCTCCGTAATTTGACGTCTCTAACTTCTTCTTCTTCTTCTTAGTTTTATTATCCTCTTTCTCTTTCTCGCACATCTTCCTTATTCGACGTTCCTACTTCATCTCCTCAGCATCCATTTTCCATCGCTTTTTTCTCATTAGGGAAGGTCCATTAATTATGTCACGCAGTAAGGGGGGGGGGGGAGCGGGTTTGGGAAAACGTGACGATCCATACAAAAAAAATTGAAGGTCCATACAAAAAACGTGAAAAGGGGGGGGAGGGGGGGTTTGTAAAAAGTCAATTTTTGCGTGACGTAATTAATGGACGTTCCCTTATGTATTTCGTTTTGATCTGTGACTTTTTGACAAATCTGTTGATAAAACACTAGTGAACGCGATCATATTTTTGATCTATTTTTGAGTGGTGAATTTAAACCAAAAAAAAAACACTTAGAGCACACTAAAAGAAGACCACACTATCTCGTGTATGTTTGTATGGAATCTATGGTATCCGTACTTTGAGGGTATTGTTGGACACATGACCGCGGATTAGATTTGAACTGCTAAAATTTTAAAGTAATCTCTGCTGAACGCAGCTAGCTCATCGAACGTCTTAAGAAGTGAACAAATATTTATACAGTACGTGTTCAAAAAAGTTTTCAACTGCCGTTCCCTTCGGTTGTAACCATTCCAATCCATGGCCTTCGCCTTTCCGTTTTTTTTGCCGTTTTGCTTTTGCATTTTTCCTTTTTCCTATTTTACTTGTTTGCCTATTCTTGATTGTTTGCCTTTGTATCTTTTTGCCTTTAATTCATTCTGACGATATTGGCTATTTTTTTTGCTTCTCTGGATTTTTTGAAATTTTACCATTTCGTCTCTTTTACTTATCTACGTTGTAGTCATTCTGCCCTATTTGGCTTTATGCCTTTTGAATATTTTGCCTTGTTACCTTTTTTGCCTTCTTGTCGTTTTGCCTTTCTTAATTTTTTGCCGTCTGTCTTTACCATTCAGTCATTTTGCTTATATTTTTTTTCGTTTTTGGTTGTTTTTTTCCTTTTTGGCATTTGTGCATTTATGCGCTAATGCGATTTTGCCCTGTTGCCTTTTTTGCTATATAGTCTGTTTGACTTTATGTCAGTTTTGTCTTTTTGCCTTAGAACCATTCTCTTGTCTGTTTGGATTTTTTTATATATTTGCCTTTTTTGTTTATTTTCATATTTGGCCAATTTTTGTCTTTTTGTCTATTTTACCATATTATTTGCCCTGTTGCATTTTCGCCGTTTTGATTTTCGCTATGTTGCCTATTTGTATTTTGGTGTTTTAGCATATATGCCATATTAAATTTTTAGCTTTTTCCATACTTGTCTGTTTTCTTTCTTGTCTTTTCGCCTCTTTCGATTTCCCTCCATTTTCACCTCTTTTGCCATTCAGTAATTTTGGATTTTTTGATTTTGGCATTAAGTTGTCTGTTTGCCTGTTGCCTTTTTGGCTTTTTGACTTTTTGGCTATTATGACCTTTTGAACTTTTTGAGTATCTTTCCTTTTCGCCTTTATTGTCTTTATGCCTACTTTGCCTGATTTGTCGTTTTGATTGTATTGCCTTTTTTGGCTCTGTTATGTTGTTGCTTATTTCAACCATTTTGCCTGTTCAATTTTTTTTTCTTCTATTTTGCCTCTCATGTTTTTTCACGTTACTTTTTTTTGCTTTTTGCCATGTTGCCTTCTTACCTTTTTGACCTTTACCCTTTGCTTTTCCCATTTTTGCACTTTTGCATTTTGCTTATTTGGCTTTCTACCTTTTTCCTCTTTCTTTAACTCCCCGTTTTTTAACATTTTTAATTTTTTTGTAACAAATTGGATTTCAGGGCAGATCCACCTCATACAATAATTCATATTTCTTTCCTCATCTAATTCATCTTCATATTCCTTTTCCTTTTCTTTTCTGTTTTATTTTTCTCATTCCATTCTTTATGAGTTCTCCTCATCCTCCGTCATTTTACTTCTTCTTCGTTTTATTATCCTCTTTCACTTTTTCGCGTTGCTTCCTTTTTTTTTGATCAATGACTTTTTGACAGATCTGTTGATAGAACACTAGTGAACGCGAACATATTTTGATACATTTTTGAGTGGTGAATTTCAATCAAAAGAAAACCGATGAGAGCACACAAAAAGAAGACCACTCAATCTCGTGTCCGTTTGTATGGAATCATCGGTTTCCGCACTTTTAAGGTATTGTTGGTCACATCAGACAATTCATGGGATGTCTCTCAGTTGTCCAGTCAGTTAAAAATGTGAAGCTCTTTTAACACACCTAACTTTTATATGTTAAAAACGCTGAATGTGATTACAATTTTCAAAAGATAAAATTGGCAGGTCAACTGAAAACTGTTTTAAATTTTAAGGTAAACAATTAAATCTGCTGAGCGCAGCTAGCTTATGGAACGTCTTTAGAAGTGTACACATATTTTAACAGTACGTGTTCACTTCGGTTGAAACCATTCCAATCCATGGTCTTCGTAGATATTTATTCCCAAATATTTTCTTAACCAAGAGTGAAAGTAAACTCCTGTTAAAGTTAATTGCAACTCGGAAAGGATCTAGCATGTGCTTAGATTTATGCCGGATTTATAAACCCAACCCCTGTCGCCTGAACCTTTTCACATTGAGCCCCGTAATGCCGTCAGTTACGTTCAGGAATCAGGGCTTTGGCCCAGTTCATCGCCACGACACTAAATACGATAGCTTTCAACAAAACTGTCGCATCCGGTCGTCTTGATGGTCCTCCTTGTTGGTCGTCCGCACGGGAATACAGAACAGCATGTTGTTTGGAAACAAAATTGTTAATAATAGAGATCAATGGGTTCTCCACCGGGACTTCTTACACCGAACGACACAATCTGCCCCAATTTCGAGCAGGCAGTGTCTGCCGTCCCGTCCAGAACAGAGCACAAACAGGACAGAACACACGCAGAAATTAAATTATGTCCGTCTGACTGGAACGGAATGATAAAAGTTGCCCGTTCCGGACCGGTGGACGTCGGAAAAGCTCTCTCTCTAAACTTCCATCAGGTCCAGGCCTCGGTCTGGCTTGGTAGGACGACACACAATGAACCACAGACCGAAAATCCTAGTTCGAGAGACCGACCATCCGACGACGTAAATTATTGTCTGTTGGAATTTGTCCTCGCATTGCTCCGGATACTGTTGCCATTTCCATCGACGCTGATGTCCTCGTCTCGTCGCATTTTGGTTTGCTGCCAGCTGCTGGCCAGCCTCACAAGTAGCACTCTTGTTCGGCTTGCTCATAATTACGGTACTTAGTAGTTGCTCGGATCCGGAAGGAAAGTGAGCAGCCACCCACTTCTTTGGAAACGACGACCATGGGTTGGGGGGATGGGGAACCGATGAATTTGTTTTTCCCTCCAGCAGAGGAGGCGATATTTCAATTTGTTTTATGCGGTCACAAACGGGCCATGATAGCCGTGTAAAATCGGTGACAATCGTTCTTCTTTGTTGTGCCCGGGGACGATTTATTAGCCCTCAGCAGCCCATCAATAGCGGGCTGCAATCGTCGTTGCAATAACGAATAGGAAACGGCAGCCGGAAGCGACGACTTTGGGGAATTACGGATTTCGCTTTCTTTCCGATTGGGAGCATCCGTGGCAGGCGAGGCGAGGAACTGAGGCAGGAAATTGCCATTCGCTGTGATAATGTGCAGCAGTGGGAAAATTATGTCGTCCCCAAAGTGCAATTACTGTTAGTTTTTCTCTCCTTCTCTGTTGCGGAATGGATCGAGATCGTAGCCCCATTTAGGCTGCACGTTCACAAGCAGATAGAAAAAAAGAAGAAGAAGAGATAAACGTAGAAGGTGTTCTTGAACTAGCGATTGACCCGATTCGGGTCGAATAATTTCCGGATCCCGAGAGCATTGCGAGTCAGAACATAGAAGATGACTTTAATGTGGCATTTTTTATAGCTCGAATAAAAATATATAAGTTAACACGAGGGCCATTCAACTTTCCAACACATCATCACCCGTCACCAAAGAACAGCTCATCAACATAATAACCAACGTGCAACCGTAAGCACATTCGACACCGAGCCCATCGAGGTCACCGGATAATAACAAGCTAACGCACCCAGGACAGCCGACGCAGCACATGACAACAGTGGACAACAACATGCGACATCGACTTGGACTACGAACCCGACCACCTGAGCTGAGAATTGCAGCGTTAGGACTTTTAGGGACATTGGTAGGTTTCAACCAATTTCGATCATTCAATAAAATCATTATTAGTCTTACCTTCACATAGTGTAGTTCAGTGTTTACCCTTTTTAAAAACCCCGAAACTCCAAATGAGTTCTTAATTTATACACTCTTCACGGTTGTTTGCGAAAACCCATTAATGGGTGAAAAAACACCCATTTTTAAATAGCTCTCCTATCTGTCATAAAATGGGGAATTTCTGAATCAGACAATGGGTAAAAAATACCCATTAGAGAAAACCTCATACAATAACAAAATGGGTGAAAAAAAGTTCAATGTTGGTGAAACACGGAAACATGATCATGGAGGAACTTAGAAAGTAGTTGATCAGATTCATACGGAAATCTAAAGGGTAAGGAATATTATTCTTATTTATTTGAAACGCTCATTTATTTTAAACATTATAAAAGGTTATCCCTACCCAATTGATGGATGTGTATACATCGAAGAAAATACGTTGGGTGATTTAGATCAGCACATCAAATTTGGGCATAACCTCAACACTTCATATCAACATTTGAAACCTCCAGCCGGCACATGTTTGAAGGATTATTTCAAAAGTATTTAGGTTAGTATTAGGTATATCAAAAAAGGCATGAATAAACAGTACAACTATTATCTTTTTATTTATTGCATTTATTCATTTAACACCATGACAACCATGAACTTATAATCTACCAAACTGCTACATAATCTATACGCAAAAATGGGTAATTTTTTACCCATTATGGGAAAACCTGGCTTCTTCGCAATGGGTGAATAAATACCCATTTTGTGACATACACTGCTTTTACCCATTAATGGGTAAATCGAGCTTACCCATTAAATGGGGAGAGACACTTCTAGCGAAAATGGGTGTTTTTTTACCCATTAATGGGTTTTTTCAAACGACCGTGATTAGAAAAAACCGTTTGGTAGTGGAAGCATTTGTAGAAGATGGATAGTGGGGGGAAAGGAGGGCGAAACTGACTGACGGATTTGCGTTGAGGCAAAAAAAAACTTTTCCGTATTTGCATTAGTTTTGCTGTAAAATTGCTGTTTTCTTTACTTTAGAGAATAAATTATGTCCAGAATTCTTTGAAAGAAATCAATCCATCTTTTTTTGTTATTTTCAACAGCTTCAGAGTACAAAGAATATAGCACCGTACATAATACTCATCTATAATTGCGTGCGAGTGATTTTATTATTGAATTTTAGATACTGCAGCTTTGCTCGTAGAGAAGAACATGTTGTCCGAAGAGAGATTCGGGATATTCGGAAAATAAAATCATTAATCAACTACTTTATCAACATGACGCGAGAATAAAAACTAAATCTTGTTTCTTACTGTTGTTATTCACTGGTTCATACAAGTTTATTTAAGCTTTTTGTGTTGCTATTGATTTTTCGATGAGATATCACCACTCGTGGAAATATTTTCGTTTATTTGGCCTGGATGGCATCCAGGGAAGGGTCCTGAAAAAATATTCTTGCTGCTTGGCTGAAACGAATACATTCTTCGAATACAGTTTTCCTTCCAATTTTGATGTTTTTGACTTAAGCTGATTGAATCCTTGATTGCAGGCTTGACCTGTTCTGCTATCGCACAATGATGATGAGTCATTTGAATTGTAATTCACAGACACTAGAAAGACATAATTTTGTTAGTTGTAGAATGTGGAAAGAGGATGTAACAAATAAAAACTTACCTTATCATTCAGGCTTCGGTGTCCTATGCTGTAAACAGAAATCATATCCGTTTAACTCGAGTTACTGCAAATAAAACAAGACAATTTTAGCTATAATGAAATACTTGGTACGAAGATTATTATTTACCTCTCTGTTCCAGATGAGATGTACTATTACCGAGCAGAAGGGCGAAAATAGAAATCAAACGACAATAAGGCGACATCAGTGGGGCGGACTTGACAGATTGTCAAACAAAAGGTACCAAACCGAAAGGGCTTAATAAAAATTTGAGAAAATTAAAGGCGAAATTCGTTTTTTATGTTTTTTTATGTATAAAAACGGATAGATAAACGCTTAATGACTATTTATTGGCAAGAAAGGTTCCTCACAAACGGAATTGTTCAAAAATAAGACCGTAATTGCTTTCTAACTTGAAATAATTTTATATTTTCGTTTCAGAAACTTTGATTGAGTTTTTCTCAGGATGACATCAATGCTAGTTTCGCCCTTTTCAAATGTTAGCGCCGATTTGATGAAAATATATGCGTATCGCGTAAACCTAATATAGCCAACGCGACGCGATGCGGTGCGAACCGGCCGTCAAACGCGTCTAAGCAGTCCGAATGGTGTTTTGACGCGCGTAAACGCTAGAGGTTCTGCGGCTGGGCAGTTTTGTTGTTATTCTGCTGACGATGATCGACAAAATGGGTATGGATGCGGAAAATTTAATTAATGCAGTTTTTGCAAAAGAGGTGTTGTGGGACAAAACCACAAAATTTTACCAAAACCGAGAGCCGATGAATTTCTCCACACGGTAATTCTGAAGTAGTAATTTTTTAACTACATTCTATGCATTTTAATGAACAACCTCGATACTATAAATTAGAAGAAAAATTAGTAATCTCCATTTAATTCCAACTACCTTTATCTTCGACAGATACGCGTATTTCGTCTACAATGTGCAGACTTCTTCAGTGTCTCGTACTAATAACTCGACTTGTAGACGAAATACGCGTATCTGTCGAAGATAAGCAAAGGTAGTTGGAATTAAATGGAGATTACTAATTTTTCTTCTAATTTATAGTTACAAGTATTCCACTAAACAGCTCAAACCCTCTAGGATTCAACCTCGATACGTCAAAAAATGCTTTAATACCAAAAAATGAATACTTTCAAGTTCTTTTTTTATTCCAGTGTCATAGAAAAAATACATATAAACAAGGCCATCATCAAAGTGGATTTGTTCTAATTGACTGCCTTTGCCGGAAAAAAGTGATAATAAAAACAAATGGGTTCTTGCAAGCCAAACCAGAATGAAGTATCATGGACAGGCTACGAGGCACTAATTAGATAATTTAGAATAATCTTTACCTATTGATACTGTAACCGGAAATGAAAACTTTCTCCTGCAAATCATCAATCCCAGCAAGAAGAAACATGTTCCTATCTTATGATGTATTTTATTTGCATGCGGATGCTTTGAGATAAATCGATATGGAATGTCATTGATTTAAATAAAAAAAAGCAGATCCGAAGTTTTGAGATATTGGTGCTAAGTTTCTTATCCATCTTCATTTAATAAAGTGACTAGATCCTTTACACAATCACATTTGAAAAAAATGCATTGTTTCTAATCTCTTTCACATGCTGCAAAATACCTAAAATGTATTCACTTTTTGACATATAACATTTTTAGGCATTTTTGCATAAAACCTCTTTAGGCATTTTATGCATAATTCCAGTCTTCAAGCAAAGTGCCTACTTTGAAGTCATATTTGCACCCTTCAGATTTACTGTGTATCGCTTCTTTTATTACGGTTAATCGGATGCACAGCGAATTCCCTTTTTTATTAAAAATAAAATCAATTGTCCCCGAGGAGACAAAATATTCCTCGTCTGATGATTCCATATTGAACCTTGCGAAAAACAACAAAACACAATGCAACCTAACGCGTGAAAAAACGCGTTTACTATGTCATAGCTCGCGTTGTGCTTCGCTTTTGATTAATTCGCTTTTCCGCAACGCTTCGCTTCGCGCCGCTACGCGTTTACTATACCATCGGCCCTAAATTTACAGGACCACAAAAATCGGACCACAAATTCAAATGCATTTTGATGCCCGTTTTGATCCTAAATACTTCTAGTTCAAATAAACACAAAAAAATAATCAGAAAGCGGCAATAAAATTTAATTGAGAAAAGGTCTTGAATGAAATTAAATAATGCAAAATCCAGTCGTAGAACTTCGTCAAAATTATTTTGAGGATGCTAAAAGTTGTTGCCATGTTCGAATTAATAAATATCACACGGGAATGAACTGTGTGTTTTACGCAGTGTAACCAACAATCAATATGTAACTAGCGATTTGAAATTGGTTCACTGTTGTAGAACCCCTTGGTCCGAATTACACCTTGAAGCCAGCACCTTGTTATACATATTTGCGCCTTTGTTTTGATTTGCTGTGTTATTTTGACAGAGTATTTGAGAGTGTGTTCATGTAAGTTCATTATAAGGGGTGCATTATTGAGCTTGGGACCGAGCTTGGGACGATGTTCTAGTACTGACTGAGCCAAGAAAAAAATCGTTTTTGTATGGGACCTACTGGTCTTAGAGTTAGTCTATGGTGTAACCGTGTATCACTGAAAATGGAATTTGGAGTACTAGCATGAAGTAATCATTTTATAATCTTTCACGGAAGAGAGCGAATATGAACTTGTTGTCTATCGTGACACGGAAAATCGACTGCGTTAAAAATATGTCGGATGACCGCTCGGATTGGCCGCTAGAGGTTGCTACTTCGTTATTGCCAGATCAGCTATTATTACACAAAGAACCATAAGATGATGCTTGGGACTAGCATACATCAAAGATAACATAATGCAAAAAGATACACGACTTCCATTTTTCTCATATATTGTGCAAGAGACAACCTCTGTATTAATTAAGACTGCCATCTGTTGAGAAAAAAGCTCAAATTGAACTTCTGAATAAAAAATATTTATCGTGTATGTCCGAGATCGTGGAACAAAACAAGACACACGGTCTCCGGAATCAACTCAAATTGTAATTCACACACAATCACAAACAAATGCATGCAGCGAAAACACTCTTGAATAAGTTGGAAATCCAGTACAATTTTTCTCATTATAATGTTATACTTTTAGATTGAATTTTTTTTTTTCGATTTACCATTTTTCCCCGGAGAAGTGAGAAAAAATTTGGGAATATATTTGAGTGGCAAACAACTCAAATTCGATTCCATTGGCCTATCTGGTTGATGAATTTGCTACATCGCCTTTCCCTTTTAATAACCAAAGCTGTTTGTGTAATGTTTGTGTAGCTGAGATACAGTACTGGCAGAAATAAAGTCCTCACCAGCTAAAAAATGATTGCCATTATTATACCAATTTTGTATTGATGCAAAAATATAAAGTCTATTCGACCAAAATGCAGCTTTTGTATAGCATTATCATTCTGTTTATTCAAAATCATGACTAAGTTTGTATAGCTTAGTTTCTGATGTATCATATGCATGTGAATGTTTTTTCCGCCTGGCAGAAAAAAAGTGCTCAAAACCGACATATAATTTTCTTGAGTGCATCTTGCATGGCATTGCCTACCAAACTGTCACAGCACATTCAGCCTATCAGAAGGTGTCGAGCACTGTTTGTTTTGGTTCCGTTCGCGCCGGTTCGGATTTTGTTTGAATGTTGAAAATGGATTCGAAACAAATTAACCTATCCGTACGAAAATTAATTGTGAGGGACTGTCAACAGCAAATATCTATGCGTAAAATTGCCGTCAGATATGGAGTGAGTTATTCTGGTGTTCGCAAAGTTTGGAAAAAGTTTCAGGAAACCGGATCAGTAGCTGATAGACATGGACGCGGGCGAAAGCGACTCACGACTCCGCGTGAAGACACCAGAATTATTCGTGAAACCAGGAAAAATTCAACAGTTACGAGCCGAGTGATAAAGGAAAATCTGCAGCTGAGTATTTCAGAACGCACTGTGCGCTCCAGGCTTCAGGATGCAGGTTTAAGGAGCAAATTGGCAGTACGTCACCCATTGATTCAAAAGAGAAATAGAGTTAAACGGCTAGAGTTCGCTAAAAAATACGCCACAACCAGTTGCGTTCTGGAAACAAGTTTTATGGTCTGATGAGAGCAAGTTTGATCTATTTGGAATGAAAGGGCCTTCTAAAGTGTGGGTTAAACCTGGCGAATGACTTTTGGACCGGAATGTGCAAAAAACCGTAAAACAAGGAGGAGGAAGCATAATGGTGTGGGGGTGTTTTGCTGTGTCTGGAACTGGTAATTTGACTCAAATCGATGGTATAATGACGGCTAATAGGTACATAGACATTATTAATGAAAACTTGGAGGAGTCTTTGTTGAAAGTTGGACTGGAAGACAAGTTTATCTTTCAACAAGATAATGATCCGAAGCACACGGCCCGTAAAACCATGACGTTTTTTCCGTGGATGTCGCATAAAACTTTTTGAATGGCCACCGCAATCACCAGACTTGAACCCAATTGAAAATCTATGGTCAATTCTCGATCATCAAGTTGACAAAGGAGAGGTAACAAACAAAAAAAAAGCTCTTCGAAGCCCTCGAGTGCGCCTGGCAAAGAATCGACGAGAACCATCTGAAAAACCTAGTTGAAAGCATGCCTCGACGTCTTCAAACAGTCATCACAGCTAAAGGAAGGTACACGAAATATTAAATTCAATGTTCTTGGTTTTGAAGTAAACATATCACGGATGAGCACTTTATTTATGCCACTGAATTAAAAAGTTGTTTTGTTTATTGTTTTGTTAATAAAGTTACATGAATAATTTTTCGTTTGTTGTTTCTCATTTCGAAAGAAGAATTGAAGTCATTTATTTTGACCCAATATGTTACCACTGAATCGCTGCAAATCAAAAAGTCTTTGAAGAAAATCGATCAAAGCAGATAAGCCTATTCGAAAAAAGATCGTAGATTTTCTTGTCACTGAAATGTTGTGTCGCTGGCTTACACGCTCATTCAGATTAACCCAATATTGAGTAACTTGTACCTATTTTCATAAAACAGACTGAAATGAAAAACCATGAATAAGGCGATTTATGAAAGTGGGTAAATCTTACATGATTCTCCATAAATCTGGTTCAATCCTTTATTAAGCTGTTAGCCTATCGGCGTCAGTCGCCATTTTTCCAAGTGAGGTGTGAAATTAAATGAATTTAAATTTAAAAACGATCATTAAGCTAATAAAGCAGATATTGCAGCGGCAGTGGATAGAGTGTATTACCGCAAATTGAAAGGTATTATAATTTTCGTTCTATTTTCTGTACAATATAAATAAAACATCCTTTCTCGAAATTCGATTTGTTCGATCAGTGAAAGCTAACCAAAAACTTCTAGTAGATCCCGTTCGAACTGATTGTGCACGGCCAAGGAATCCCCAGAATGCGTGAACGATGCGAACCAGCACCATGATGAATGTTGTCGAGGATCAACTGCAGGAGGAGAGCTACCCTTCGTTGATTTCGCTGGCGGGTGTCGTGCCGTTGACTTCCATTTTTTATGATTTTAGTTTACCTTTACTCAATTTTGGGTAAATCCGGATGAGAGTGTATAAGGTAAGAAGAATGTGTAAGTGTCAATTGAGTTTTACGTTGAAATTGACATTTCACACGCATCATATGAACAGTGTACTAGTTGGATTTTTGTTCACTAGGCAGCGCTTTTCGTGTCTCCTGTAAAGCGCAAGGGTCGTGTATCTTTTTGCATTATGTTATCTTTGCATACATCCTCAATGTGTACAAACTGGTGATCCCAAACTAAGGTAATACCGGTGCCAGCTTCGCCCGAATGCAGGTCAAATAAGGAAAGGGTAGAAATATGTTGACGTGATATTCGCTTTATTGGAAGCCGAGAACACCTCTGCACTTCCAAGCAAAACCACTGGGATGGTGGATAAAATGTTTGGGTTTGCAGCGGGATACGGTTTGATAAACGGTGTGCTGAATTCAACTGACGGCGGCAGCGAATAAGATGTTTAACTTTGTTTCCGACTTATTCTCTGTATATAGATGCACATTAAAGTTGTTCAAAAGTTGGCACCGATTTAAACCCACAGTAAGGATGCTGGTGGGGCCACTCTAAAGTGTGATGTAATGGGGGAAACAAAGAAAACAGATGAAAACAAAGCGAAATGGCTAACCGTTTGCTTTAAGTTTTGAGCACAGATATGCCTCTCAAATTTCTCCAATAATTAAATTACTGGCTTAACCAATCAGGAGGTTAAACATGACGCTATTACGTCATCATAGTTTCTGTAGTTAGACCTCAAATTGAATACCCAGAGGCACACAATAGTTCATTTCCAAACTGTAAGCCAAGGAAGACAGTCTAGAAGCACCCAGCGATAATTGTCGACTTTTGTGATCGAGCAAATTAAGAACAACAGGTCATTGCAGTGATGTTAAGTCCAGCATAAGAATATACTTATTAATGGTGTTTCAATTTGAAGGCCTAAACCTCCGAACGAAGGTTTTTATTCCGGACAGGTTAAAATGGCATCTGCGAGTGATCCAATCGCCCGTCAACGCCCTATCACGAATACTTTCCGCCACTGGCCAACCGCGTGTTCGGTAGGAAACCATTGTTTGAGAACAGTATTGGAGCCGAGTGATCGTCTCATCGCAATTCTCTCATGGCGCAATCGACTCAGCCACATTTGTGGCACTGGCAGCCTTCCGAACACCGTCGCCAGCCAGCCAAATCAAGGCGTCATCGCTAGACCAGTCGGCCGCAATAAAACACGGTCGTGGCACTATCGGCCACCTGTACGCCTTCCGCAACTGGCGTATGCATCCATCCAACGACATCCTTCGTGCAGCATCAGCATCATCAGCAGTAAGCAGCCTGGGTTGCTAGAAGAAAGGTCAGACAAATTAGTTTATAAGGTAAATCTCTGTATAACACACTACTAACCCGTTTTAACGTATACCAAATGAAAATCAGTATGAATATAGATGAACTTCATTTTTTGAACACCACTAAAGTAAATTTATAGATTGGTTAGAACAGACAATCGGTGACGTCAGATAATTTGCTTTGGGAGTTTTTTTTAGGTTGGTTCCGCGATCGACAGACCCGCCCTAAGTGAGTTAGCGGGGTAAAACGCGCATTTCCGCATCACGCTGAAAGGCGTGTTGGCGCTTAAGCGGATGTGTAATCTTTTTGCCAACAGAAAAAAAGTTTGTAACAGAAGAAAAGTCCCACTTAAGTTGAGTTCCGTTTCAGTAGGCGGCCGAGATTCGCTCCTCTTATGTAACCGATCCCCGGTGTACTGGATATTCACGGTAAAGGCGTACCGAAAATATAAGCTCTGTATCGTTTCGTCTATTTCGACTGTGGGTTCGGGCCTGCCGCCATTTTATCCCGTTACAATGCAAAAGACGAAAGGCAAAAAGGGAAAGTTTGAAAAGGCCAAACAAAATAAAAAAGGCAGCAAGGCAAAAAGATTAAAAATTCAAAATAATCAAAAAGCCTAGACAGGAAAAATAGCAATGTGGCCATAAAACAAAACCAAATATGCAAAAGGGCAATAAAAAGCAAAGCAAAACAGGTACACAAAAAGGCAAAAGGTAAAATAGACAAAAAGGATAAACAACAAGAACAACAAAGACAAAAAGGAAAAAAGACAAACAGAAAAAATGACAGTAAGGCAAGACACCAACAAAGGGGAAAAAATGCAAAACAGTCAACAGAGCAAAATATGCAAAACACACAAAAAAAAGATGAATGGCATAAGGCGAAAATGAAAAATGGCTACGAGGCAATAAAGGAAAAGCCAAAAAGGCAGAGGTGAAAAAGCAAAAGGATGAAATTCAATAGGAAAAATATGGAAAAAAAAGTCAAAAGGCAACACAGTTATATCAACAATCAATATGCAACTAGCAATTTGAAATTGGTTCACTGTTGTAGAACCCCGTAGTCCAAAGTACACCTTGAAGCCAGCTCCTTGATGTACATATTTGCGACTTTGTTTTGATTTGCTGTGTTATTTTGACAGAATATTTGAGAGTGTTTTCGTGTGAGTTCATTAGTAGGGGTGCATTATTAAGCTTAAGATCGAGCTTGAGACCGATGACCGACTGAGCCAAGAAAAAAAATCGTTTTTGTTCGGTCTTAGAGTTAGTCTATGGTATATAGGCAAACAAGCCAAAAGGCATGACGAAACTGTCAATAAGCAAAAAGGCAAGAAGCCAAAAGCTAAAAGAGGAAAAAAAGGCAGAGGCAAAAAGGAAAAAAAGTTTAAAGAGGCAAAAACAAACAGAAATTGCACAAACAAAGTAATATTTGAAGGAAGAAAAAAGAAGACAACAAGGGGAAAAATTCAAAAAACCAAAATGAACAATAAGGGCGTAGAAATATATGACAAAACAGTAACAAAATGCAGAAAAGGCAGTAACAAAATGCAGAATATTTGAACAGGAAAAAAGGCAAAATACGCAAAAAGGAACATAGAGGAGAATAACTCAGCATGACAAAAACAACAATAGGCAAAAATCGCAAATAAGACAATAAACCAAAAAAAGCAAAACAGATGTACAGGACAAAAGGCAAAAAAAGAATGAAATGACATAAACAAAAAAAGGAAAATCTAAAGAGGCAGGGATGGACAAAGGCAAAAGGACATCGAGGATAAAAGTAAAGAAGTTAAAATTTCGAAAGGAAAATCCATAAGAAACAAAAGTAAAAATGGCAAAACTGACATAAAAGATATAGAAGCAAAGTTGGCGAAAAGGCCAAAAGCAAATCAAAAAATTCAAAAAAGCAAAAAACAAAAACGCAAAAGGCAGAGATGATAAAATGCGAAAAATTAAAAAGCTAAAAAAGGATAAAAAGGCAACAAGGCATAATAACAAAAAAGTATAAAGCCAAAAAGCAGAAAATGGAATAAAAAACAGAAAGACAAGAAAGCAAAAATAGCCAATATGCAAAAAAAAAACAAAAGAGGAAAACAAGGCCAAAATAAAAAAGACACAAAATGGGAAAAACAGCGAAAAGGCAAAGAAACAAAAATTAAAACCCAAATGGTGAAAATGAAAACACAAAATTGCGATAAGGCAAAAAAGTAACAGAAGCAAAAAGACAAAACAAAAAGCAAGACGGACAAAACGAGGCATAGAGACAGCTGGAAAAAATGGGAAATTAGCTTAAAAAGCAATGTGAGCTTAACAGGAAAAAAAAAATACAAAAGACAAAATAGATGAAAAGGAAACATGGCCAAAGACCAAAAGCTGCAATGGCAGAGATGGATAAAAGCATAAGGGTAAAGGTTAGAAAAACAAAAAGGTGAAAATGCACAAGGAAAAAAACGAAAAAAATCAGAAGTGCAAAATTGCCAAACAGGCAAAGCCAAAATGTCAAAAAAACAAAAGATGAAATGCAAAAGGCAGAGATGAAAAAAATGCAAAAGGGCAAAGAGGAAAAAAATAGAAAAGCAAAAAATCAAGGTTTCAAAGCAAAAAGTCAAAAAAGACAAAATAGCAAATAGGTGACAAATTAGTCACCAGAATGAAGAACAAAAATAGCCAATGTTACAAAAAATAACAAACAAAATATGTTCTCAACAAGGCAAAATCCAACAAGGACAAGAATGCAAAATGAAGAAGAAGACAAAAAAGCAACAATTAACAGACCAAAGGCAATGATGGAAAAGGCCTAAAAGAGAAAATGGCAACTAGATAGAGATGAAAAAAAAAAAAATGCAAAAAGGCATATTTGGAAGTGGCTAAAAGGCAAAAGAGGCAAAATATTCTAAAAGGCAAGAGAAAAAGTTTAGAGCTAGGTAGATAATGCAGAGCTTGAAAGTCCAATTCAGTAAACTGTAAATCTAAAATTGAATTAAACCTTAAGCTGTTAAGTATTTTCAAACAGTGATAAACTTTCAAATGCTCGAATACTAACGCCATTTTACTGCCGATTGTGCTTCCAACGCAATCCCAGAACTACGCCCCATAGCTATCGTTCTCTTGTTCAAACCCCTTTTCAGCATTCCCTGTAAGACAGAGTTGCAAACAAATCGAACTTACTGGAACACACTAACGATGTGGTTTCTCATCACGTGCCGAAGGGAAACTGGCAGCCGCATAATTCACATGTTCCGATGTTCACAG
Source organism: Aedes japonicus (assembly GCA_034211315.2). Lineage (NCBI taxonomy): Eukaryota > Metazoa > Arthropoda > Insecta > Diptera > Culicidae > Aedes > Aedes japonicus. The sequence goes on from JASCZW010006247.1 coordinate 72,820, forward strand.
ATCACCACACGCCTTCCCAACTCTTGCTGCACTCAAATGGTAGCTGATGCAAACGGAACAACCAAGAAGACGACGACGACGACGAGATGAGAAATGGATAATCCATTTGCTAGAAGGTAAGTAAGAGGCTTATCGAACGGCCTGCACCGAGAGATATGGACCGTCTGATTAAAACGCTAGTCTGCATTGAGCATATATTTAGGCGAAAGCAGTCAAGATTAAACCACAACAATCAGAAATGGTCTGCTTGCTTCAATTACCACTACTCTGACCGACCTCCTCGGCACGTTTTAGGAACAATGTCTATCTGAGAGCTCATCACCATCTTCACAGGTGAACAGGTAACCTTTGATTCGGATATCTTTGTCCGGACAATGTTCTTCGAGGGGGAAATAGTCGGCATCAGTCAGGAAGCGTTAATCTCGGGCGGGAAATTATCGATGCATTTAAGCTAATGGAGAGAGATTGTGAGCCAACAATAACATCCATCCGGACTGGCTGCAGCAGAAGCAAAACGATACGATCTTCCCGTGCAAGGAATTCATTAATCATCACGGCTTTGCGAAGCCATTTTCCAGTCATTAAGATGGAATTTCCGAGCTCTTGGAAGGAGGGAAATCCTCTGTAAATGATGGCACACAGGCACACATAGAACGTCCGGACGGAACATATGAGAAGTTTCTGGCTGTGGCTTCAGTCTGTTTGGGTGGAAAACGAAAATGCATGCCGAACTCCTGTACCATAAAATAGCTGCTAAGTCCAGGCGATAATGGAAAGCTATCTCCTGGCCCTATGGAGAAATGTAAACAGTCTTCACAAACGGTACGTATTTGAATATTTGATGATGAACCTTTTTCCGCAGAACCCACATTAAACTTTCTTGATCCCAGCATCGTTTTGTATTCCATATTCCCATGTCACCCTTTCTGAAAACAAACGACTCGATTTGTCCTGCGGCTCATTACAATTTAATTCCAGATCGTGGCCTGTCACCCGGGACCATTAGTTACATACTGGATCCCACGTCCCAGCTGAGAAAGCCACTGCCATCAGTGGCCACAACATCGTTCTGCGAGTGTCACCCGCCACATCCTCCCCCTAATTAAAAGCCAGTCACGTAAACTAATGTACTTCTAATGGAACTTCTGGCGAAGACTGAAACGACTATCCATTTATTTCCAGCCGGGGTCCAGGGCGACGACGTTTGCAAAAACCAACTCACAACCGCCCACCCTAAAACAAAAACACATTACCACTCCGGGATCGGACGTGCAACTAATGAGAATAGTCGAAATTAAAGCGCTTATTCGGTGGTGGCAGCCCCGCTTCCGGATCAGAGAGTCTGAGTCGTGGGAGGGGATTCAATTTCACCTGGCAGGATCATCATCCCATTCCGATGCCAACCAACCAACCAACCAACAAGTGGTGGCAAGCTCATCAAATTGCAAATTCCGGTAAGCATTGATCGAAGTTTTGATTTTGATTTTACCCACACTCGGTTAGGAGAGTAGCAGCATCTTCACAACTCCTCCGGAATCTAGAAATAATGGCAGGTAGGCAGAGTGGATTTCACCCTCCGGCTGAAATTCGAATCCCTCTCTGAGTGCTTCTCGGGAACGAAAAATCGAATGTGAATTTGCCAAACCCCTTCCGTTCGTTGCTGTTTTAGGTCGTAAGGTAGTCTGGCAAGTTAAGCATAGAAATAGCAAAAACAAAAGGATTGATAAATTTGAAAATTTCATTTCTGTCTTTTGCCCGTTGCGCAGTTTTTTTTTTCTCGTCTTTTCAGCGTTGATACATTTCGATTGTCATAACACCATGCACTCGAAATAATCGGCCAGTTGTTTCAAGGTGAAATCGAAGATGACTTTCAACTGAGCACGTTATTGAACATTAATTTCAAAAATTCAGTGAAAACACGAATACGATGAATACCACGAGAAAGTGAATTTACACCCAAAAGTTGATATGGTGGAAAAAAAATGCATTTGCAGTTTTCGCAATCATATCTTGAGAAATCCGCATGATTCAGAAAAGACAATTTGGCCCCTCTCAATCCACAAAGCGTTTTACGGTACAATTGAAGCCATGCAAATGTGTGCGAGCGACCGGTTGCACAGAGCTTGGTGGACAATCGATGCAATTCAAGGGCTTTAATTCCTTTTATTTCAACTTGTTCAACTGGGTGAATAGTTACTAACTATAACCGCCACATTGCCGGCCACGGTTTGGATTTCGGTTACGAATCGAGATCCTTTTTTTGAACTTTTGGTCTAATCACACATTCAACAACTAATGCACTGCATAACCTAACGCAAACATTGACTACTTTAAAGGGAATTGATGTTTTGCTCTTTTGCCTATAACCAATTTTATTTTTTCTTTATTTTTCTCTAAGTCACGATTCATAATGAGATATGAAGCAAAAATATGCGAAATTGCATTAACATCTTGCTTGTTTTTTATTCTGGGTGTAGGATTTTTGTTGTTGTCTGTTAGAAACTCGATCTTTGTGGAAATCACGTAGAACCCATGCTGATTTCAGCATATCGTTACTGGAATCGGGAAAAAGGCATCATATATTCAGGTGACGTGTATTTTAGGTATAGGCCTGTGCAGAAGACGGTTTTAACTAGCTGTTTTACAAGCGCTTTTACAGTTTTTGTTTGGGTTGCGTTCGCATCTTTGCTCGTTTTAGTAAACGATGCACTGAATTCTCGTTACGTCTTCTTTTTCATTTTCATTTTGTTATCGTTTCAAGCTTATTGCTTTCACAATTTGCTTATTGCTTGCTCTCAACTTATTGTTCTAAATGCACTTCCACTGTTATTAATTGAGAGCTTTCGATGCCAGTTTCTATTTTTGCATTAGTATGATTGTGTGGCAAGTACAAAGGTCGATCGCTCAGCAAACGTTTCTCCAGTGCTTTTTTTTAGTGTATCTACAAGCGTGGCAATGTTCTGCGAGTTTCCGTGGTGTCGATGTGCTGACAGACTGTTATTCTCTGCAGAGCCTGTCAACCAGGCAATGTAAATTGGCAAGGTTGCTGGTTTCATGTTTCTATAAGCTCAATTGTCAAAAGTGTTGCTCAGTGTGCCATACATGTGGTATATATGGATTGAAAATCGAAGTGCCGCACTTATGAAACATATTTGTCTAGTGTGTAAGACAACATGGCTGGAACACTGCTCTAAGCGATTTACCCTAGAGTCATACCCTATGCCCAGGGAGTCGAGAAATTTTTCCTTAACGAATTTTTTTTAGACCAGATCGGGAATCGAACCCAGTCACCTCCAGCATGGTGTTGCATTGTAGCTGCGCCATTACCGACTGAGCTATGAGAGGACTCCTTATGATGTCTAGCAAATTATTTCAATATTAGTACCAAATTTTGATTTGATCCGATTTGAACCAGGGGTCAAATTACTCGGCCACCATGTTGTAACACCAAGTGGTTCAGCACAATATCTCTTGTGCCCATTTTTTAGTGTGCCTCTAAACGATACGATGTTCCGACCGTAAGTTTCATTAAACTTTTATGAAAGCCACTAGAAATCAATTTGGTTTTATTATGGCAGTAAGAGGTGCCAATAGGTTTCATATTTCGGTCAGGTTTAAGAGAACCTACACAGCTTGTTTTCAACGATCTTAAACCTTGTTTTCTCCACTTTTTTTTACTCATCAAAGGTTTTATTACGACTTTATGAACTCGTAAAATTCTGTTTTGAAATGCCGTTGTAGGGCTCATTCATATCGTCTTATTATGGTCAGTTGAAACAGCATTTTAGAACCATTCTGCCTCCAGTAAATGAATTAAACGGCAAATTAGCATTGAGGGTAGTCTCCAAATGACCAAATAGCTTTATGGTAGTCACTGTGAAGATAAGTTAAGCTCTTTGGCAAAACTGTGATTTGGTAAAATCTCCGCAATGGAATATAAAATATAATTGAAATGTGGAAAAATAAATGCACCAAATTTTAAATGTAATGCGAATGAACTAAATATCAAAGACCGATTTCGGCACTCTTTTAGAATACCTTATTGAATTACATAAATTTTCAGGAAATTTATGATTAATTTATTGCACATATTTGTTTCATTTTTGTTGTTGTAATTTCGCATAATTTCCAAGGTGCATTAATTTTCGGCTGTTATGTTACCAATATTCACCATAAATTTAAATGCGCGTATGATTTGAAGCATGATACGCAGTGAAAAAAACTCTTTGGATATTTTGCTATCAAACAAAATTTCCCGCAACATTAGAACTTTTTTCTTTATAATTATATACGGAAAAAAATGAATCAGAAGATCAGAGAATCGAACACAACAGAAAAACAAAAACCAACCACGATATCACCGTGAAGTTGGACATTTGTGGCTACTTGGCAGTATGCCGGTTTTCATGGCAGCCAATACGTTTTATGAAAGTTCTAAAGTGGTCATAATATTGATTTGAATGTAGCTTTATAAACACAGCCGGGGGGAGTGCTATACGACTGAAATAAAACAATAATTGTTACTTGGGAATAGGTGCCCATGTGTGCCACGGAAATTTGACAGTTCAATCGTTTTGTTTTGCTTTTCAAAATTCTTGCATGTGATTTGGGGTATCGATCAAGATTTTTGTTGTGAAAATCGTGGATTTGGCGTTAGGCGGGGTTGAATCTCCCAAACGTTACGGTAAAACCGCGAGGTCCTGTGGGCGCGATGGCGAATTGGGGATGGTGGTTATTTTTAGACAATGGTCGGGTATGGTTCAGGGTTTTCTATTAAGATGTAGTTCTTTACCTGGTATCCAATTGGTACAACATTTCTTCTACTGCTTTCCTTTGATGTTTGCGTTTCCTTTGATGTTTAGCTCTGTTCGTTGATTTGACCGTAGTATTTGAAGATCACGAGACTAATGACTGCGTCTTCTTATGGCCACTGACCTCGTACCAATGGCCGTTGACCCGCCGTGTGTGCCTCAAATTCTCTACGAAATGGCCCTTATTTTGCCACATGTATAGCGGTCCAATTATCGCTGGGTGACAACAACTGAATTCAAGTATCCTTCTTCAAGGTGATGGGATTTCATTTGCAGCACGAATTTGGTATGTTTCTTTAAAGGACGCAAGAGAAGTCCCTTGCAAATGAATGTGTAATGTCTTCAAGGCGTGCTATGCAAATATTGTAGTAGTAACTGAGGAAATAAACTTATGAGAATCTTTAAAATAGGGTATGTGTCCCTTGACTCAGCCTAATATGCAACAATCGATTACATTTTTCATTGTAACTCATAAATTGTTTGAGCTGGAAACAAAATTTAACTTGCTATACACTTCCTAAGATATGTTTAATAAGCCATCTGGTAGAATGTATCACGACAAGCTACACAACTCGTTTTATAAAGTCAGAAACTTTCGAGGGATATGGATGTTATGTCGGTCTATGGGTACCAAATTGGGTCTAATCATGGATGCAAATTCGTCCCATTCGATTGATTTTTTATAAAATGCAATATTCGTACGGGTTTCTTCCTGATTTTTTGATTCAAGGCATTCCCAGCTGTATTCGCTCTACTCAACCAACAATTTCACAAATCAAACTATACTTAAACTGCTAAGAAACACTTAAATGATTTAGCGGTCATTCGACAATCAAAACATTATAATTTACTCTACACAGATTTTGTTACTTTAATTTGTGCTAAGATAAGCCATACGAACAACATTCAACCTGAACTCAGACAATTTTTTTGTAAATGTTACCAATAACAACATTTTCACTACGCTTTTCATACAACAGGCCATAATTGGGAACATAGAAAAAAATATGTCCCTAGCATTGGGTCTATCGTTTGCTTGTTAAATCATTGTTATTTTACCAATGTGACCTGTTAGTTTATAACATGTGACTACATTTTGTACATCTTGGCTGCATTATTCGGTTTAAAGGTTCAATTTCGGCATATTTAGATCATTCGAAGACCGTATAGATAATCTGTTCAGCTTAACCAGTAAAGTCATGGTGTCTAAAAAGTCAAGGAAATCGAAAACTACGTGGAAGTGAACAACTATAAATTGATTAATTATGTCTCAATTGCTTTGAAATAAATCAGTCATGCTGATAGCAACATGGTTTTGTTGATTATCGAAGAAATAATGACATATTTGGTACATAGGCCGAATCAAGGAGCTAGGCTAACATTACATCCCGTTACCCTATATTTCTGCTAGAATAGCATTTTTCATTCCAAATTGAACTCACTACTTTCTGTTCGTTTCGCCAATTTTATATAAACTTTGATCGCACTTCTGCGTTTAATGTTGATCATCTATACATACTTAAATTTTTTTACAGTATTCGGTAATTTTTTACCGAGATTTGAACAGCTGAACGTTCGGTAATCCGATTTAACGAATTTCGGTAAGATTTGACAGGTTCCGGTATTTTTTTTTTACCGGAATACTGTAAAATTTCACCAAAATCTGGTAAATCAGATTACCGAATGTGCAGCTGTTGAAAGCTCGGTAAAAAATTATCGAATACTGTCAAATTTTCTATGTATGTATCTGTAAATGTTTAGAAGAAAAGCTGCAATTCTTTGTCTTTTGCCTCAGCTGAGCCTCAACATTTGTAAACAATAAGAAAAATCTACCGGAGTATCATTACTAAGTTAAAACAATTTACAATTTTGTATGCTTAGTTTACAACAATCAAAAATTGAACCCCAGGGTTAGCTCCAAACCTATCGTTTCCAGAAAAACACTTCCCCGAATTAACAATTTCCCGAGAAATGAGTATACGTTTGATTCAATATAATACACAAAATATAAATTAATAAAATACATAAAAACTGACAGCGCAACTCATAAAATTCACTCATCAAAGGCAATTGGGGAATTTAGCAACATAGCTAAAGTGTGATGATGAATTTTTATTGGGTTACTTCTAAAAACACTTGGCAGCTAATTCTGCATGTATTTTAGAACACAGATAGAAAGAAACAATTAGTTTTTGGCGTTATCTAATGCACATGAAAGGAATACTAGATTTGGATGAAATGGGATATTTAATGTAAATTTTAGCCGGAAAACGCCTGAATCTAGTCTGAAAGATTGCAAACATTGTTGTATGGTACATGAAAGATTGCAAACAATTTCGTTGTTTACTCCTCCGTTGCCTAGGAATTGAACGAGCGGAAACTATACGCACCTGTTAAAATTCATTATTTATTTTCTTTGAACGAGAAATATTCATGCAATGCACACACAAAAAAGTCAAAATTCGACCGTTTTTCAGGTCTTTCATGGCTTCGGCGATCTACTCCTCCGTTTTGGCCACGAATCTACCCTACACACAAAGAATTATGATTGGTAGAATTAAAAAAACCATTGCTAAAATTGAAAAGTTGCGTTGGTTCTTTTTCGTAGAAAGCGGTTTGCTTTCACAACAAAACCGTTCAAACCGTCAAATCAAAATTTTCCTGCTTGGTTCATTTAAAAGTTGAAACTTTCAAAACGAATTGTAGAACTGTCAAATCGAAACCGTGACATCGTTGAAAATGAAAGCAAATAATTTCTATTCCAAAATAAACTGTCAACGAGAAAGTGTCGTGTGATAAAAATAAAAATATGCCATTTGCATTGGAATAGAGAATACTTATTACATCAAGAGGTTTATTTTGCAGATAAATTGTAGAATTTTCAACTCAAAAGCCTAGCATGGAAGCAAATAATTTTTATTTCAAGATGTAATTGTCATTCGACTAAAATGTTAATATGATGTCTGGAATGAAATAAAAATTGTTGTAACCTACAACAGTTTTTTTAGATGAATCTTTCGCATTTTCACAACATGCAGATAAAGCGCAGACAAACATTTTCCTCGTAATTTTCACCAAACGCGTACGAAAACGGACGGGAGCAAAGAAGCACGCAGTAGATGTGTACGCAGACAACAACATTCGAAAATTGCAAATGACAACGACGACGACGAGTTGCTTTGTGTTGGTGGATTTGACAGTTCTACAATTTTCATTGTAAAAGAAACCACTTTTAAATTTACACTCTGAACCGAAACATAACACTTTCAAATCAAACGAAAAACTTTCGTTATAGATAATTTAACTTTCATTTTAATGGAAAATAAACACTTTTCAGAAGTAAAGGGCAAAACTTTTAATAAAACAAGATTTATTTTTTGTGTGTAGATGGAGTAGATCCTCCGCTTGAGATTCACTCAAAAAAATTTTGGGATAGTTTCCGATCTTCGGTACAAGGTTTATCTTCACTCGACCCATCCCCTCCGGTGATCTCTTGGCATAATTTGTCGAAGCCAGGTCATTCCAAAAGACCGTATCCCTCTTCGCGTGATACCTCCAGATGAAGGCGGCAACTTCCGACAGGCACTTCGTGCTGTATATCTCCCCGTTCATCCATTTTATATTTTGGTATCTACCAAAACACCTGCTTAGCTGGAAATTACTTTTGTTTAGAGTTGGTTTTCTTGTTCCGCACCTTGACTAAGCCTTCCGTTCCATGGACTGTTTCGTTAGTTCGTGACAGGATTTTCTATCCAGTTTTGTGGGTTTTATGTTGCAATCTTCAGCAACACTTCTTCTTGATGGCGTAATACAACCTTTATTACCAATGCGTAAGGTCTGTATCCACATTAATCCGGACACCTTCAAATCATTGTAACTTTTGAAATATTGCACGTAGGAATGAAATTTTTTACTGTGGTATAGCTGAGAGTCTATGATGGAAAAGACTATGATTGATGTTTACATTTCTATTTAGTATTCATGATGGCGACGAAAGAAAAACAAGTGCGCGAGCGAATTTGTACGGGCGTACGGCAAATCCTGACTTGTCAATACGGGACATTGCAAAAACATTGGATTTGCCTAAATCCACTGTTCACGATGTGCTCAAATCATTTTCGGAACGTTTGACGGTGAATAAGAAACCGAGAAGTGACAAAAACATTGGACGAGCTGATCCTGTCATGGATCGAAAGGTGAAAAGGATATTAACGAAAAACCCAAATCTCTCCATTCGAACGGTGGCTCGTAAAACAGGGGTGTCGCCTGGTTTTGGCCAAAAACCAAAACAACGTTTGGGATTTAAGTCGTTTAAAGTAAAAACAGTTCCAAATCGCAACGACAAACAGAACTTGGCAGCAAAATCACGGGCTCGACGTTTGTACTGCGAATATTTGACGAAGTTTTCATGCGTCGTTATGGACGATGAAACTTATGTCATGGGGGATTTCAAGCAGCTTCCAGGACTGGTTTTTATTCTGCCATGGCCAGGAATCCTACAGCTGAGCATTTCAAAACGAAGAAGGCATTGAAATTTCCCAAAAAATACCTGGTGTGGCAAGCAATTTGCACGTGTGGCAAAAAGAGTAAATCTTTCGTCACTACAGGCACAATCAACAAGAAGATCTATCAGAAAGAGTGTCTGCAGAAGCGATTGCTACCCTTTGTTTTGGCCCGATTTGCCATCATGCCACTATGCTAAAACTGTGAGGGAGTGGTACCAAGCAAATCAAGTGAACATTGTACCAAAAACCTCAAACCCGCCAAATTCCCCAGAGCTACGACCAATCGAGAGATATTGGGCTCTGATGAAGCGGAAGCTTTCTGGAAAGAAGCAAGGAATCAAAAACATCAAACACTTCCAGCAAATTTGAACAAAGACGGCGTAAACCACGAAATTGTTTGCAATCTTTCATACGCCATACAACAATGTTTGAAATCTTTCATACACCAGGCTTTGTTCAAGCGTTATCTGGTTTTAATTTACATGAAATATCCCATTATTTTCGGCCAAATCTAGCATTTCCTTTATGTGTATTAGATAACGCATAAAATTTGATGTTTCTTTTTATCTGTGTAGGATTACCAAACCCATTCTCATCTCATCACCTTTCAGTTCGTGCTATTTGAATACAAGAGATTGAAGCATTACCATCTGATTTCTTACTTTTGATTTAGTTTTATTTGTTGTTGAAAGTAAGCAAACTTAATAACCAAAGGAATCAATTGATTCATACATCAAACCTACATTTCTAATAAATATGAATAATTGGAACAGCTCCCCTATGTGGTAATGCTTTCCAGAAGTGTGCTGATTTGTGATAATAAACTATTTCATCTTTTTTCAACTGAGTTCATATGATCAAATCTAGACAAAGTAGTCAGAAGGTCGAAAGTAATATTTGTAAACAATGACTTCTAGCGTATTTTTGTGGGATCTGCTTGGTCCCACAAACAAAATAGCAACAGAAACAGTTACAGGGAGTTAGTTCCTTCCGGTCAGTAGTGGATATAGATGTTAGCAAGCTGTCGTTTCCAGGAAGTTTACGTATTTAGTCATTGTTTACAATTGTTACTTTCGACCTTTTGACGATTTTGTCTAGAAATGCAACATTTCAACTACACACAAAAAAAGAAATGTTGTTTTATTAAATGCTTAGCACTTTACCTCTGAAAAGAGTTAATTTTTCATTAAATTAAAAGTAAAATCATCTACTGCGAAAGTTGGTTTAAAATTGTCTTTTTCTATTTATTTCATAAAACTTTATTCCATATATAACACTGCATACACCAGCTGCAAAATAAATTTGCCATAACCAACCACATCACATTTTAACAAACATACACGACACATACACGAGATATACAATAACTGATGCTTTGTAACGTATTGTAACATAATCATAAAAAAATCCTGCGCAGGTTCGCCATAAAGTTGTTTATTCTCAATTTGAGTTTATAAGCCACGCCATCAAACTTACATGCACCACCCCAGGGGCATCAAATGAAAAAATAGTTCTTTTCAGTGCAAAACATCAAACTAGAAAATAGTTGAAAAGAGTTGAATTTCAAGTGTTAATCGATGATACAACTTCATATATTAATGGCCAACCATATGTCCCTTTCATTTTTTTTAAAGAATTATTTTAAGGGTTAAGTAATTCTAAGATCTTAATTTACATTGAAAATTTACCTTAACGGTCACATAGGGTAGCCTTCTAAGTAAATCTTTCAAGTAGCCCAGTCAACGTCGTCCAATTTTTGGGATAGAGAATCACGCAGCAAACGTCAGCTGTGTGCACAAAGCTGCGGAAATACTCGTTAAAGGTTTGCAATCTGTTTAGCTTGTTTAGATAAGATAAATTTCCCTACACACAAAAAAACTCTTGTAGTAAAAACTACTATTTTACCCGACTACGCCTATCCTTAAAACTACCATGAAATTTCAGTCAAATTTACTACGTTTATGGTAAAACCTTCAACGTTTATGGTATATTTGACAGACCTCATATTGATATCAACCGCACCATGGTTGATTTAATCGCAGGCATGGTAAAATCAAGTGATAGGTTTGCAAGTTTTAATGATAATGTGAAAGTGCTGTTAACCACCATTGACGTTCTTTTGGAATGGTGGTCTGAATTGGAATTGAACTTCGTTCAAATGTTCTTACACTTAGCGACCGAGAACTGATAAGCTCATCCATTCGAAAAAACTTCACCTTATAAACCATTTATCTTTCTCTCGAACAATCACACCCTTCTGTTCTGAGCTGCATGATTTTGGTTACGGAGAAAACGGAAGCTCTTCCACACTGGTTCGGGATTTGTCAGCAAGCGAGGGTAAGAGGAAAGTTTTAAAAAGTGAAGAATGTTGGAAGCCCGCTTCGAACATTCCGTGCTCGCGCTCCAATGACAACCGCATCAAAACAAAGTCCACAATCCGGCTGACAGAACTTCCCCAAAATGGCATGTCGAAACACCAAGGATACGAAGGATGGTGTGTGGGCGATTGGAAACATGTGGCGGAATTGAAAATTTGCGGTGGAATTGTTTTGCAATCAATTCGACGAGTCGGCAAAGACGTTTTCGATTCCACGCTAGGAACTCCTGCTCCTGGTGATTCCGAAGGTAAAGAGAGGGTTCGATTGTTTCGGCGAATTTGTTTATTCACCGGAACTGAGAACCGAGATGGGGGGAACTGTTTGTTCGATCAGTATGAACCCACTTCTCGTAGATGGTGAAATGTGAGAATCGATTGGAAAAGAGGTAAACTGTGAAAGGATGAAACGAAAGGAATTTTCCTGATTTTACACTTTGAATCGAAATAAGATGGATTCTCCAGTGACGTCATTGCTTTCTCACTGTTGATATCGACGTTGACTAATATTAACATAAGACTAAAGTTCTTCTAATTTGAAGCAAATGATTCACATTTCACCGCTCTCACGTTGTGCAACTTCCCACGCAAAGGTTTGCAACAAACCCCCTTTCTAACTAAACACAACGCTTGATTAACTGTTGTTTGCGGTTTCGAAACTAGAAATAAAATTTCTATAACCTTACCTTACTACCCTTCTAACGTATGCGGAGTGAAATTTGGACAACTCTTAAAGAATGCAATCCATGTGCTGGGTTCTCCACCAGGGATGCCAGATACTTTTTTCAAATATCTGTGATAAAAATTTGAAATGTCTGGGAATGTCTGTAAAAGTCTGTAATATTTTTTTTTAATTTAGGCTTCTTTCAACAAAAAGACGTAATAAGAGAGCGAGTTATGTCATTTACGCTATATGTGTGATTATGTAAACGTTTATGGATCTTTTTCTTGGATCTTTTTCTTGGATTGTATGTTTCCTCCTGAACTTCGGACAAATTTTTTTCAGTCACTTCTTATTTTCTTCGAAATTCACATAAGGAGCCCAACCTTGCCCTCCTGAAACATTTGGTAAGTTTTTTTTCTTGAACATAGTTGATTTCTAAACATCTGATAAGTCCCATACTGAACTACGAGGAAAATTTTCGCAATACTTTGGGAAAATACTCGCCAGAATTTCTTGGAAAATCTTCTCAAAGTTGTAAGAAATTTCATCCTGAACTTATGAGAAGTTCTTTTCTGAACTTCTGAGATGTTCTCTTCTGAACTTCAGGGGAGTATTCTCCTGAACTTCTTGGAAATTTGTTCCTGAATTTATAAGAAGTTTCTGGTTTAACTACTAGAAAGCTCCCCCTATACTTCTGGAAAGTTTCTTCCTGATTTTATCAAAAGTATCCACCCGAACTTCGAGCAGTTCTCATGCTGAAATGCTGAAATGTTCAATACGAAACTTTAGGGAAGCTATCTAGCACTTCTGGGTAGTTCCAACTAAACTTTTGGTCTCTTCGGAACTTCTGAGGAGTCCTCTTGTGAGCTTCTGAAGAAATCTTTGCTGAATTTTTGGAAAAATTGCTTCTTGATCCTACAGGTAGTGCCCTCTCTGGTAAGTTTCTTTCTGAAATTCAGGGGAGTGTTTCTTATGCTTTCCAAACTTCTGATTGGTCCCATCCTGAACTGCGAGGAAATTTTTATTAAAATTTTGGGAAGCCAATCTCCAAAATTTCTAAGAAAATTCCCTTAAATTTGTACTTGAAGCTTCTTCCTGGACTTCTGAACTTTTGGGAAGTTTTCTCGAGAACTTTGAGGAAGTTTGTTCAGGAACTATTGGGAAATTCATGGTCAAATTAGAAACAAGTACCCACAATGCTCCTGGAAAGACTTATTCTGTTCTTTCTTTTATTTTGAAATTTCGAAATGTTCTCCTCTGAGCTTTGTAAAATCTGTCTGGCACTTCCTCCGGATTTTTTTTCCTGATAATTTGAGAAATTAAAGGTAGTGCCCTTCCTGGTTAGTTCCCGTCTAAAATTTGGAAAGGTTTTTTTTTTTGAACTTCCGGGAAGTTCAATCTGGAATTTCTGGCAGGAACTCCAAAACCTCTGAAGAGTTCCAACTTCAAAGAAGCCTTTTTCCCTCCTCTTCACCCAGAAGCTCTGATAAGTCCCCTTCTGATTCTTGGGGAAGTGATCTTGATGATGATCTTGAACTTCGATAATATTCGGTCCTGAATTTTTGAAGGATCTTCTTGCTTGAACCGCTTGCTCCCAATACTTCTGAGAAGTTTCTGTCTGACCATCGGAGAAGTTTTTTTCGAGGAAGCCTCTTCCTCGGAAATTATCTTTCGAAGCTCTGGGAAGTCGTCCTCTAAACATTCCAAGATGTACCCTAAATTGTGGGTCTTTTCTTTCTATACTTTTAGGAACCTAGGACTAATTCAGGGATGTATTTCTAAATCCCTAGTACAAATGTACTGAAATGATGCATTTAGTAGTACATTGGAAGATTCAGAGTTTTAAGATTTATTTCAAAAGCTCAGAACTTTTACTATTGTTCTGTCCCCCGAGTGGCAATCGACTGGGCTTTAGAGCAAATACTCAGCAAATAGTTTACGGTAAATTTCTCAAACATGATTTGTATTATTGTGAACCTTGACTTTCGTTGTGACTTGATGGCAAAGGACCAATATTACCAACGGGTTGACAATAATTTTTCGCATGGGATTGAACATGTGTGGGATTGAATACTACCATAAGTAGGAACTCCATGCTACACTTCTCGGAAAGGACCTATACGATATTTATCTCCGGGCCCATTGTGTCTCAAAGTGGTCCACCGTTTTTGTTTCTTCAAGGAATTCTACTTTTAAATGATACCACGATATTTTTTCAACAAAGCTACTTCCCAAGTAGCACACTACGATCATAATTCGTTGTAGTAACTGATTATGACTTAGCAAGTCATATTCATGTTTTATCAACAGAATGACAACAAGCGTGCTACTAGGGTTACCGTATCTACAATACTGTTCAGATCCTTGTACGTTTGAAATCCGAACTTCAGAGAATACCTTTATTTGAATTTAAAAAATTATTCAAATGTCTGTAGAAGTCTGCAACATAGATAAAATATATGCTAAATGTCTGTATCGTTAGAAAAGGCTGTAACAAAAATTAAAAATCTGCAAATTTTCAAAATATGGCATCCCTGTTCTCCACTAACCGTCATACTCGAGACACAGATCAGCGCCAACATTTGATTAGGGCGAATCTGCTTTTGTAAACAAACACTTCGTCTGCTAATTTATCGGAAGTTGAATACAATTCCTTCAAATTGAATATATCTGCGGATAGCGATAAAGCTCCTCTTCCTTAAAGAGAGCTAAATTTGTTCATCCTTTTGTTCAAGAGAAAATGGCTACGAAAGCCATTGTTCAC
The DNA here is from genome assembly GCA_034211315.2 of Aedes japonicus. NCBI lineage: Eukaryota > Metazoa > Arthropoda > Insecta > Diptera > Culicidae > Aedes > Aedes japonicus. Next base: position 87,938 of record JASCZW010006247.1, read on the forward strand.
TAAAGCAGATGCGCGTTAATCTAATGTTGGCGCTGAGATGTTTTCAATATTCTGTGTTGTTTTTGGACCGCTACACTGAACCCAAAAATCATCCTAAGATCGTCTGAAAAGTAAATCGATGGCGTTCTTCAACGAAAAGCATTCGGAAATCGGATGATTTTCTTACGATTGGTTTATTGGTTTAACGATCATCCAAGTTTCGTATGACAATCAAACAAATTTAATACGATATTGTTTCAATACTGTGGGTATAATTAGCGATTTAAGAGTGGTCCGAATTAAATTCAACGGCAAATTAACATTTTTCACTCCCACTACCATTAAACAATGATTGCCACGAAAGCCCCCAAACGGAAGTGACAGGAAACATTTCTTCAAAGATTTCATCAGGGCAGGCGAGTTTCCAAGCTGGTACCAGTTCTTTTAGCGATTGATAAGTTTCTACCAAATGATGTGAAATGGAAAGCTTTTAATCTCCATTTCAAATGATTTGCGTTATTGAGCTTCTTCAATGCAATACGCATTCCACTTTGGGATGACGATTTTCCATACAGCATGCATTTGAATTTGAACGGGAGGTCAGTTCGCTTCGCATATTTTGAGTTGCTCAACATTCTAAGGAAAACCATCTGGTTTCAAGAAAATCGTCATCCGCTTGCATCTATAGATAAACCATTCGAAAATGCGATTATGAACCCGACTCGATAAGAACCGACGGAGGATTCATTTGATAAAACGAGGATGTTTGGGTTCAGTGTATACTTTCATATGGGAGCTGTCAGATTTATCACCATTCAGTGTCTTCTTCTTTTTTCAACCTGGATCAAAACGTCATCCGAAGATCGGCTGAAAAGTAGTTTGCTTGTGCCCTTTAACAAAATGCATTCGGATATAGGCTTGTCTTTTGGTTAGATTCAAATGACGATGATCCGTTTTTCGTATGGCAATAATTTAAATGTAACATGCTGCTGGTTTAAAAACTGTGTGTGCATCATTAAACGTTCAGATGATAGCGATTTAAGAATAGCGTTAATAATCCTAGAGGGATTTTAGTGAATTCAGCTCCAATAATTTCTTATTTTTTAAGTTGTGCGAGCGCCAAAAATCAATGAGCTGGAAGAAAATTCTAGCAACGCATCATCAGTATCGGTTGGTTTTTTATGATTTGTTCGTGATCGTACTACAGTACTGGACAAAATAAAGTACGCACCTGATGTAATTAAATTCAAATCGCTATAACTTTTTCAGCATTAGATATTTCAATACAGTATGGAAAAAAACTTGTTTGTTGTTAATGTATCGTATTGAGTGCGTTTCAATCCGGTAAGATAAAAAAACAAATATCTCTAGATATCCGCAAACTCATCATTAAAAACTGTCAAAAGGCGCCTTTCAAACAGAGAAACCGCTTGGAAATATGAATTAAGTGAGGCAGGAGTGCGAAAAATATGCAAGAAGTACGAGTATCTCGGAAGTGTGGCGACAGAGCAGGTAGAGGAAGAAAACGGAAGACAACAATCCATGATGATCGCCAGATTGACAGCGAAGTGACTAAAAACCTGCCGATCACTAGCCGTGTAATCAAAGTACCGACAATCCGACATGAATGACAATAGAAAATTTCTTAATATTTCTGTTCAAATCATATGACTGACATCTATCTTCGGGTTCGCTGAATTCCTTTATTGAAGCTACGAACACGCTTGGAAACTTGTTAAGAAGGTTCATGTCTGAGCTATTCTGGGTAAATTAATTTTATCTAGATAAAAAGATTCTATAGATTTTGACAGATGGGATCGCTACACATTTGAATCGGTCGTTATGGATTCTTGATCAAAAGTGAAGATTGAGTTTCATGTCGGTTTGTCGGTGATCAAAGACTACATGAAACAGGTTATAAGAACAGCTTTTCCCAACGCCGACCTTTGATTCGCAAAGTTAACAGGTTAAGTTGCATTTATTTAAGACTAATTATGACTTCTGTAGGATCAAACATCTCAACTTTGCCCAAAAGTACATCGACAAGCCATTAGAAAACAGGGTCTCTGGAGTGATGAGAGCAAGTTCGAGCTCTTTGGTCGTAAACAAAGGGCACGAGTCTGGACAAAACCTGGAGAGAAACTTGCAGATACAAATTTTCAAATGCTCGAAGGGGGCTTTGCGTGTTCTGGGGTTGGAAATCTTGTAAAAATAGATGGAATAATTACTGCCGACTCGTACATCAGCTTTCTGAAAAGAAATCTGAAGGAGTCAGCACGTACAGCTAATTTGCAGAATAAGTTTACTTTTTAACAAGATAACGACCCCAAGCACACCGCCCACAAAACCACTGCCTACTTCCGTGCTATCAAACTATTGTAATGGCCGCCTCAAAGTCCGGAATTGAATCCTATCGAAAATTTCTGGTCTATTCTGGATCAAAATGTTGACAAAGGAGAGGTGACCAACCGTGACAACTAACTATCAAGCTCTGGAGAAGACCTGGATGAATTCAAACCCTCAACACATCAAAAATCTCGTCGAAAATATGCCATGACGCCTGTAAGCCGTTTTTGAGGAGCGAGATGGTCATTCTAAGTATTGATTTTTTAAGTGCGTACTTTATTTTGTCCACCCAATAAACCTCTTTTTGTTGTTGAAAATATCACTCTCATAGCTCAAATCAATCCATATTCCGAAAATGTATATGTAATTGTAATTTTCGTCCAAAGATGTCGAAATGTTGTTTTTCATAGTTGCTGGATAATATGACAAATTTTAGAAGTATCGAAGGTGCGTACTTTATTTTGTCCAGTACTGTAGCTCTGATAGCGATTGATAGATTATAATTTCATTTATCATTTTAGATAATTTGTACTGTAACTCATTTTGGGATGAAGATCACTCGTACACTATGCATTCGGTGTCGATTGCTCCTAGAAATGTGTCCATCGAAAATCATCCAGATTTAACATTATCGTATTCCGCTTGCATTTGTTATTCATAAATGCGATTTCGATGATCAGGACGGAGGATTTATTCGATAAAAGGAGGATGTTTGGGTTCTGTGTAGTCGGCAAAATAGAAATTTATTTTTTCGCTCTTTTCGTAATTTTTCACAGAATTTTATAGATTTTATCGCTGATTGCAAATTAGAGTTTTAAATTTACAAACACACGTACATTTATTTAAAACTAGATGAACCCGGTGCGAGCCTTGCTACGCTTGCAACTTAATGAATGAAAATTTAATCTCAGCGTCCTTTGGAGTGGAAAGTAGGCATTATTTCCAGCCATAATGCGCCTTTGTATCTCTCTGCTGGTGTCATTATCGGCGGTCATCAATGAGCCCAGATACACGAATTCGTCTACTACCTCGATTTCATCACTGTCGATCTGAACTCGTGGTAGGAGGCAAGCATTGTCTTCTCGTGAGCCTTTTCCCTTCATGTATGTTGTTTCCAACGCATTATTCACAAGCCCAATTCTACCAGCTACAGCCTTAAGTCTGATGTACGTGTCCGTCATCGTCTCAAAGTTACGTGCTACGATGTCAACGTCGTTGGCGAAGCCAAATAGTTGGACAGACTTCCTGAAGATCATGCCACTCGTCTCTATTCCAGATCTTCGAATCACACTCTTCAATGCAAAGTTAATCATCAAACACGTCAATCCATTCGAGATTCGATGGGGCTCGATAGTGTCCCTAATACTCGGACGACACACATCAATCGAGCCATCGTTGCTTTGACCAACCAGGTTTTCCGAAAATCCATATAATTGTCATGTTTGGATAATAAGGATATTCAAAGGATCTAAGGTTAATTCTCATGTTTGGTTGAAATTTGTGTTTCATTTGCAAGAGAACCCCTCCTTCTCGAAGAAACAGGGATCTCAAACCACAGTAGAAAGATTTCTCTCCTTCAAAACCGTCCACATGCCGAATTTGGTTCCATTTGCTTGATTAGTTCTCGAGTTATGCAGAATTTTGTGTCTCATCAGTGGGACCCCCCTCTTTCCAGACGGGGAAAGAGTTCTGAATCATCATAAGAAACTTCTTCGGCCCCAAAAGCCCTGTATACAAATTTCATTTGGATGAAAGCTCTCCCGTCATCCAAAGAGGGAGGTGTCTCAAACCACTGCAGAAACATTTCTTGCGTTCAAAAACCTCCACATGCCAAATTTGATTCTATTTGCTTTATTAATTTCCTAGTTATGCAGAAATTTCAGTTTCATTTGTATGAGATCCCTCCTTTCTAGAGAGAGGAGGGGTCTTAAACCACCATATAAACATTTCTTGCGTCCAGAGAACTCCCACATGCCAAATTTGGTTCCATTTGCTTGATTAGTTCTTGAGTTATGCAGAAATTGGTGTTTCATTTGTTTGCCTCTCCCCCACTTTCAGACGGGGAAGAAGGCTTGAACAATCGTTAGAACCTCCTTCGGCCCCAAAAACTCCTGTATACTAAATTGTCATAAAAGCAGGGATAGTTCTCATGTTTGGTTAAATTTTTTATGTTTCATTTGTACGAGAGCCTCCCCCACCTCCCTACCACAAAGAGGGGGGATTTCGAACCACAGCAGAAACACATTTTGCCTCCAAAATACCCACATGCTAAATTTGGTTCCATTTGCTCAATAATTTTAGACCAGAGAAACATTTTTGGTCTCCAAAAAACCCCACATGACAAATATGGTTAAATTTTCTTGATTAGTTCTCGAGTTATGCAAAAATGTGTGTCTCATTTGTATGAGACCCTCCTTTTCAGACGGGGAAGGAGTCCTGAACCATTTTAAGAACCTTCTCCGGCCCCAAAACCTCCTGTATACAATTTTTCATAATAGTAGGGATAATTTTCATGTTTTGTTGATATTTGTGTTTCATTTGTATAAGACCCCCCCCCCTCCTACCATAGAGAGGAGAGGTCTCGAGCCACTGTAGAATCATTTCTTGCCTCCAAAATCCCCACATGCCCAATTAGGTTCCATTTGCTTTATTATTTCTCGAGTCATGCAGAAACTTCAGTTTCATTTGTATGAGTGCCTTCCCTCCTAGAGAGGGGAGGGGTCTCAAACCACCATATAAACATTTCTTGTCTCCAAGCACCCCCACTTGCCGAATTTGGTTCTATTTGCTTGCTTAGTTCTCGAGTTATACAGAAATTTGTGTTTCTGTTGTAAGGGAGTACCTCCCGTTTCCAGACGGGGTAAGAGTCTCGAACCATCATAAGAACCTGCCTTCTAAAGTGTCATAACAGTAGGTTGTGTTTCATTTGTTTGAGACCCTTCCCCCCTTCCAAAGAGGTGAGGGGTCTCGAACCACTATAGAAACATATCTTGCCTTCAAAAACCACCAAATGCCAAATCTTGTTCCATTTGTTAATTCCATCCTTTGTTAATTCTCTAGCTATAAAGAAACTTCAGTTTCATTTATATAAGAGCCCTCTCATATAAAGAGGGGAGGGGTCTCGAACAACTACGAAAAAAAAATTTGCCTCCAGGAAACCCCACATGCCAAATAAGGTTAAATTTTCTTGATTAGTTCTTGAGTCAGTCAGTCAGTCAGTCAGTCAGTCGGTCAGTCAGTCAGTCAGTCAGTCAGTCAGTCAGTCAGTCAGTCAGTCAGTCAGTCAGTCAGTCAGTCAGTCGGTCAGTCGGTCAGTCAGTCGGTCAGTCAGTCAGTCAGTCAGTCAGTCAGTCGGTCGAGTCAGTCAGTCAGGTCAGTCAGTCAGTCAGTCAGTCAGTCAGTCAGTCAGTCAGTCAGTCAGTCAGTCAGTCAGTCAGTCAGTCAGTCAGTCAGTCAGTCAGTCAGTCAGTCAGTCAGTCAGTCAGTCGGTCAGTCAGTCAGTCAGTCGGTCGGTCAGTCAGTCAGTCAGTCAGTCAGTCAGTCAGTCAGTCAGTCAGTCAGTCAGTCAGTCAGTCGGTCAGTCAGTCGGTCAGTCAGTCAGTCAGTCAGTCAGTCAGTCAGTCAGTCAGTCGGTCAGTCAGTCAGTCAGTCAGTCAGTCAGTCAGTCAGTCGGTCAGTCAGTCAGTCAGTCGGTCAGTCGGTCAGTCAGTCAGTCGGTCAGTCAGTCAGTCAGTCAGTCAGTCAGTCGGTCAGTCAGTCAGTCAGTCAGTCAGTCAGTCAGTCGGAGTCAGTCGGTCAGTCAGTCAGTCAGTCAGTCAGTCAGTCAGTCAGGTCAGTCAGTCGGTCAGTCAGTCGGTCGGTCAGTCGGTCAGTCAGTCGGTCAGTCAGTCAGTCAGTCAGTCGGTCAGTCAGTCAGTCAGTCAGTCAGTCAGTCAGTCGAGTCAGTCGGTCAGTCAGTCGGTTCGGTCAGTCAGTCAGTCGGTCAGTCGGTCAGTCAATCAGTCGGTCAGTCGGTCAGTCAGTCAGTCGGTCAGTCAGTCAGTCAGTCGGTCAGTCAGTCAGTCAGTCGGTCAGTCAGTCAGTCAGTCAGTCAGTCAGTCGGTCAGTCAGTCAGTCAGTCAGTCAGTCAGTCAGTCAGTCAGTCAGTCGGTCAGTCAGTCAGTCCAGTCGGTCAGTCAGTCAGTCGGTCAGTCGATCAGTCAGTCAGTCGGTCAGTCAGTCGGTCAGTCGGTCAGTCAGTCAGTCAGTCGGTCAGTCAGTCAGTCGGTCAGTCAGTCAGTCAGTCAGTCAGTCAGTCAGTCAGTCAGTCAGTCAGTCGGTCAGTCAGTCAGTCAGTCAGTCAGTCAGTCGGTCAGTCAGTCAGTCAGTCAGTCGGTCAGTCGGTCAGTCGGTCAGTCAGTCAGTCAGTCAGTCAGTCAGTCAGTCAGTCAGTCGGTCAGTCGAGTCAGTCAGTCGGTCAGTCAGTCAGTCAGTCGGTCAGTCAGTCAGTCAGTCAGTCGGTCGTCAGTCAGTCAGTCGGTCAGTCGGTCGGTCGGTCAGTCAGTCAGTCAGTCGGTCAGTCAGTCAGTCGGTCAGTCAGTCAGTCAGTCGGTCAGTCGGTCAGTCAGTCGGTCAGTCAGTCGGTCGGTCAGTCAGTCAGTCAGTCAGTCGGTCGGTCAGTCGGTCAGTCAGTCGGTCGGTCAGTCGGTCAGTCGGTCGGTCAGTCAGTCAGTCGGTCAGTCAGTCAGTCGGTCAGTCAGTCAGTCAGTCGGTCAGTCAGTCGGTCAGTCGGTCAGTCAGTCAGTCGGTCGGTCAGTCGGTCAGTCAGTCAGTCAGTCAGTCAGTCGGTCAGTCAGTCAGTCAGTCGGTCAGTCAGTCAGTCAGTCAGTCAGTCGGTCGGTCGGTCAGTCAGTCGGTCAGTCAGTCGGTCAGTCGGTCAGTCAGTCAGTCGGTCAGTCGGTCGGTCAGTCAGTCAGTCAGTCAGTCAGTCAGTCAGTCAGTCAGTCAGTCAGTCAGTCAGTCAGTCGGTCAGTCAGTCGGTCAGTCAGTCAGTCAGTCAGTCAGTCGGTCAGTCAGTCGGTCAGTCAGTCAGTCAGTCAGTCAGTCAGTCAGTCAGTCAGTCGGTCAGTCAGTCGGTCAGTCAGTCAGTCAGTCAGTCAGTCAGTCGGTCAGTCAGTCAGTCAGTCAGTCAGTCAGTCAGTCAGTCAGTCAGTCAGTCAGTCAGTCAGTCAGTCAGTCAGTCGGTCAGTCGATGTCAGTCAGTCAGTCAGTCAGTCAGTCAGTCAGTCAGTCAGTCAGTCGGTCGGTCAGTCAGTCAGTCAGTCAGTCAGTCAGTCAGTCAGTCGGTCAGTCAGTCAGTCAGTCAGTCAGTCGGTCAGTCAGTCGGTCAGTCAGTCAGTCAGTCAGTCAGTCGGTCAGTCAGTCAGTCAGTCAGTCAGGTCGGTCAGTCAGTCAGTGATCAGTCAGTCAGTCGGTCAGTCAGTCAGTCGGTCAGTCAGTCAGTCAGTCAGTCAGTCGGTCGGTCAGTCAGTCGGTCAGTCAGTCAGTCGGTCAGTCAGTCGGTCAGTCAGTCGATCGGTCAGTCAGATCAGTCAGTCAGTCGATCAGTCAGTCAGTCAGTCGGTCGGTCAGTCAGTCAGTCAGTCAGTCAGTCGGTCAGTCGGTCAGTCAGTCGGTCAGTCGGTCAGTCAGTCAGTCGAGTCGGTCAGTCGGTCAGTCAGTCAGTCGGTCAGTCAGTCAGTCAGTCAGTCAGTCGGTCGGTCAGTCAGTCAGTCAGTCAGTCAGTCAGTCAGTCAGTCAGTCAGTCGGTCGGTCAGTCAGTCAGTCAGTCGGTCAGTCAGTCAGTCGGTCAGTCAGTCAGTCAGTCAGTCAGTCAGTCGATCAGTCAGTCGGTCAGTCAGTCGGTCAGTCGGTCAGTCAATTGATCAGTCAGTCAGTCGAGTCCAGTCGGTCAGTCGAGTCAGTCAGTCAGTCAGTCGGTCAGTCAGTCAGTCAGTCAGTCAGTCAGTCGATCAGTCAGTCAGTCAGTCAATCAGTCAGTCAGTCAATTCAGTCAGTCAGTCAGTCAGTCAGTCGTCAGTCAGTCAGTCAGTCAGTCAGTCAGTCAGTCAAGATCCAGTCGAGTCAGTCAGTCAGTCAGTCAGTCAGTCGGTCAGTCAGTCAGTCAGTCAGTCAATCAGTCAGTCAGTCTAGTCAGTCAGTCGGTCAGTCGGTCAGATCAGTCGGTTAGTCAGTCAGTCGGTCAGTCAGTCAGTCAGTACGTTAACTCAGCGCCAATAGTAACTTCGTTGCTTATTTGAAATGCACACCTTACTATCATAATTTTTCAAAAATGCAAATTTAGTTTTCTTGATCGAAACAGAGATTCAGAAAATTTGTAATTTTGTGAGTAATAGCCTATTTAGAATTATTTTGTGAGCATAGATCACAGATCTAATAGATAAAGGGAGATTCGTTCCATTAAATCTGGTCCAACATTCGAAGGCATGTTCGAAATTTAAATTTTAAAAACAATAAATCTTGATTTTCATGAAAATTCGTATTTTTGTGAATGATAACCAGCTTTCTGCACAAGTCTTGAAATCTCAATTTTCATAGAAAATTCGTAATATTGTGACTGATGCATGGCTTTTCTTACCAATCTTGTGCGTTAGGAAAAAAAACTGTGTTTACAAATGCATACAAGAAAGTCCATTTCATAAACTTCAAGCCAGAAATTCGAAGGGCGGAGCCGAAATTCATGTTTTGAAAAATGAAAATCTCAATTTTCATAAAAATTCGTAGTTTTGTGAATAAAGTTCTCACCAATTTTACGTGTTAGGAAAAGTCTGTGCTCACAAATTTATTCAGGGAAGTCCATTCCATAAAATTTGAGGTCAACATTCAAAGGGCGGAGCCAAAATTCAAGTATAAAAAAACAATAAATCTTAATTTTCTAGAAAATTTGTATTTTTTGAATGATTACAAGCTTTCACAAATCTTACGTGTTAGGAAAAATCGGTTGCTCACAAATGGTTTCAAGGAAGTCCATTTGATAAAATTTTAAGCCAACCTCCAAAGGGCGCAGCCGAAATTCAAGTTTAAAAAAAAATGAAAACTCAATTTTCATGAAAATTCGTAATTTTGTGAATAATGCCCGGCTTTTCCCACCAATCTTGAGTGTTACAAAGAATCTTTGTTGGCAAATTTATTTGTCCATTTCATCAAAATCAAGTCTAACATTTAAAGGGTGGATCGGGAATTCAAGTTTTAAACAAATGTATACGAATTTTCGTGAAAATTCGTTATTTTGTGAATCTAAACCAGTTTTCCCATCAACGTTAGGAGCTGGAAATGGAATTAGGGCGATCCATTCTAAAATATTCAAGCCCAACATTTGAAGGGCGGAGCCAATATTCTAGCTGTTAAACATGCAAGTCATATTTCGACGGAAATACGTGTTTCTGTGATTTCAAGTCTCATTTTTCTCAAAAACTGAACGTGTTCTAGCTATTCTGAGCCGATAAGGATTGTCCATTAAAAAAAGTGAACACAAGTTTTTCAAAGGAAAATATTTACTTTCAAACAAATTCATAAGTTTGCTTTATATAAATGAAAATCAACATACATAAGACCGAATTCACGTGAGTTTGAGTATTTAGATTCGTAATTTTGAGAATGAAACCTCGCTTTTCGCACCAATCTTACGCGTTTAGAAAAATCTGTGTTGACACATTAATTTGGGGAGGTCTATTCCTTCAAAATCAAGCCCAACATTCGAAGGGGGGAGCTGAAATACAAGTTTTAAGAAACGGAAATCTCAATTTTCATAAAAATTCGTAATTTTGTGAATGAAGCTTGGCATTTCTCATCAATCTTTCGTGTTAAGGAAAATCTGTTCTCACAAATGGATTCAGGAAGTCTATTCCACAAAACTTAAGACCAAAAATTCATAAAGCGGATCAGAAATTCAAGTTAAAAAAATTGGAAATCTTAAGAATTATGAAAATTCGTAATTTTGTGAATGAAGCCCGGCATTTAGAAAAATCTGTTCACAAATGGATTTGAGAAAGTCCATTTCATACAATTCGAGCCCAACATTCAAATGGCGGAGCCAAAATTCATGTTTAAAAATTAAGATATCTTAATTTTAATGAAAATTCATAATTTTGAGAATGAAACCCCACTTATCTCACCAATCTTACGCGTTAGGAAAAATATGTGTTCACAAATGCGTACAAAGAAGTCCTTCGATCCTGTTCCGAAGCTCCTTGGGAGTTCTTCCCGGAGTTCTTCGAAATTTGTGACGAAGTTTCTTGGAATGACTCTCGAATTTCATTCTATTTTTGCCAAAATCCTTAGCACATTCCCCGAACTCTTTCCGAAATTCCTTGAAACGTTCTCCGAAGTTTTCTAGAACTTTAACCAAACCCAAGTAACATTGAAGGTTTTATCGTAGTTTTGAAGCATTCTATAAGTTTAAATCGTGATCTACAGAACCTTGATAAAACCCAAATTGTTACTTGGGAAGTTTCTTGGATCTTTCTTACCTATAAATTCTTGGAACTTTTTCAGAAAGCTTCTTGATACTATTTCCAAAGTTAGAACTGTCCTCAAGAATATGGAACATTTTCGGGAGTTTTTAGGAAAAACCTGGAACTTTTTTGAAATTCCTTAAAACTTTAACCTTCAACCTTGTAACATTTTATGATGTTTCTTGGAACTTTTCCCGTTGTTCTTTGGATCTTTTCCTGAAGATCATTTGAACTTTTCTTGAAGTGTCTTGGAAGTTTTCTCAAAACTTTTGGAATTATTCACAATTTCTTGTAACATTTCTCGAATTTCGTTAGAGCTTTTCCAAATTTTTTTTGGAATTCTTCCCAAAATTTGTTAAAACTTTTTCCAACCTTCCTTGGAACTTTTTCAAAGGTCCTTTAAACGTTTCCCGAAGTATTTTAGAGCTTTTACCAAAGTTTCTCGGAACATTGTTGAATTTCTGTTGAACTTTTCCCGCAGTTCCTTGAAACTGTTCCTGAAGTTGATTGGATTTCTTCCTTAGGATGCCGCTTAATGATTGCCCAGTATCTTCCGATAGGACGCAGTATAGGACAGTTTGGAGTATTTTGGCATTTTCATTCTTGAGCATCTCCAAGCAGAACCGTAGTGAGCTGTTACCAAATCCAGCCAAAACAATGGAGAATCCATCCTTGCTTTTGGTAGATGGGTAGAAGCCGTTTTTGATGCATTTTTTCCGTAATTTTCACCGTTGTTTGTGCCCGTTGGGAAAAATGAAGAATTCTTCAAGCCACAGGACCAAATGGCTTGCCACACCAGAACTTTTTTCCCTAATTTTTCGACTCGTATGTATCGCACATCATCAGGCACATCTGTCCTCGGCTCAGCGTTGAAAATTTGTGGCCTCGGATGTGTACTGGTATCCAAATTGACGTACGTCTCATCGCCCATCAAAATGTTCCGGTTTGGCTTTTGAAGGAGAACGTCATACAAGCCTAGCAGCACACTTGTTGCAAATGAGTTGAAGTTACTTCATTGCAACTTAAATAAGTAACAATCAAGTTACTGCAACTAATTCTGTCAGTTTTGTGTTGCTTGAGAAGTTCCATGTCCGTATTTTCGTAAGAAGCTTTCTGTGAATTCCTACGCGAATGTCCAATTTTTTGGAAATATCACGAACGGAACACGGTTGATCCGATTTCAAAAGGCGTACCGCTGCCACCTCCTTTTTCTGGTCCGAAGTCGCTTTTGCGTTCAGATCTCGATAAACCTTCAGAAGAACACGTTTCTTCAATCTTCTTAACAATCTTGAACACCGCAGATCTAGCGCATTTAATACTTTTTGCCGAATTCTCGAAACGACAAATTTTCGGAAGAGTCATTCGTGCAGAATAATTCTGCGAGTTAATAAGGGAACGTCCATTAATTACGTCACGCAAAATTGACTTTTTTAACACCCCTCCCCTTGTCACGTTTTTATATGGACCTTTAAATTTTTTGTATGGATCGTCACGTTTTCTCAAACCCCCTCCCCCTTACTGCGTGACACAATTAATGGACCTTCCCTAAGGTGATCCAACCCATCGTTCGAAATTTCTCACTTTTTTCGATTTCTTCTTCTTCTGTTCTCCTGTCAGCTGTCTATCGCTTGTAAAGGGGCTAGTGTCTATAGACCAAATCACCGTTACTCCGCCCCTCAGAGTTGACAGATACTGGTGCCTTGGGTTCAGAAATTCCTGTGAGAAAAACAAGGACGGATAACAGGGTATAAGAGATAGCAACAGCCGTCGTGTCAAATCTGAGGTGTGACGTCACTGTGATCTACTCTATTATCGATTTCTCAGGTGTGTTGCCAAAGTAAACAATGTTTTTACACGCTGAGCGAAAATTCACTATTTTTAGTTAAGTTTTACCCTAAGGTTATATTCGAGCTCGCGAATTAATTTGAATTTTACTTAAACTTGACAGATGGAAAATAATCGATTAATCTATTAAAATCCCTATGTTATTGATCCACAAACTGCTGTCAAAATTGAGTTACCATCTGTCGAAATAAGTCAGCTGGAGTAGTCTTTCTGTCAACATATCCTGTAACGGGAAAACTGCTGCCAGAAGTCAGTTCAGGGAAGAGCACAGATCCCTACAAATCAAGAATCCGATAGTACATGCCCTCATAAAGCTACCTGTGAAGCTGCCCTCTGATTGATCCGACTCTTGTTTCACATCAAATAAATAAGCAGAGAAAAACACGTCGCGCGCAACGTTGTCCGAATTTCCCTCACTGCCACCGTTACCCGCCATCGTTCATCATGTCGGCATTGTTTGGTTTTCCGAAAGCGGGGGGCTCCTGGAAGGATTTACCACGGACTGTGTGCTTGGTCGAAAATGTTGGAAGTGGATTTAAAACAAACAACCACCGATTGCCACGGCTTCCTCTTCAAGGATGCGGAAAGAGGGCAAACAATTAGGATGCGATTTGAAAAAAGGGAGACTTGCATGAAAAAAAAGCAATAAACTAACCCTCTGCATCCAACTCGTGGCTCCGAATATCGAAACAAGGAGCGATCTTTGACGCAATCAAATTGGGTACGGACGGAGCTCGAGAATAATTGCCTAAATCAGGAACTGAACACGGTAGTTGTTGCCGAAGTGATGGCGATGATCCCGGTGCCTGCGCGTGGCAATCCAAGTAAGGCCTGACCGTGTCGTGCATGGCCAACTTTTGAGCCAGCCTTTTTTTTTGGTTTGTCGATTTTGCTTTGACGGATGAAAAAAAGGAGGAGGTCTCGAAAACAGCGTGGGCGTCTTGCCGGAAAAGTTGAGGCTTAGATGGGATTCTCTCCATCTCCCAGTGACGTGTTGACGTTCGGACGACGATGATGATCTCATCGGTGGCGCTGCCATTCGCGGGTGGGACAAACTGGACAAAGCAGCTGGACTTTGATCCTTTTTTCTTCTTTTTTTCTACGCGTTGTTGGAAGCTTGGTAAATGACAGACTGGATGGTGGTGGATGCTTTGTGGTTAGAACTGGTTTTTTTTGGGTTTGGGATTTGATGAGATAACCAGGAAAGGATGAATGGCGAAGAGTTGGAAAAAAAAGAATGAAGGTGAAATAGAAGTTTGCTGTTGAAAGGATTCGGAAAATGTGGATTCAAGCGGTTGCCTGAATAACAATCTGAAAGCAAAAGCCCCCTTTCGATTTATCCAACCCCGTTGCGTCTTGAGTGAAGATTTAGAACGAAGACTTAGAATTTCAGTAACAAATCGCTTACATTTCTACCGACAATCCGAGGCTTTGCCAAAATAAAGACTGAATGAAGTCCTCCCCGCCAGCATCGGAAGTGGAAGCACACTGATAAATCGTAGAAACATGAATTCAGCAGCCAGATTCAACTGGACTTAGATGGACCGAGAGCCAGCAGCCGTTGGAGGCTTCAAAGAACGAAAGTCGTTTGTGGAGAGATCTATCATCCGTTAACGGTAGGAAAAGGTCTTCGCTCGGATTGTTGGCTTCCAGGAAAAGTATGAAGCAGAGTTTGCTGAGCGTCGCGACCATTTCCGGAAGATGACGATGAGGAGATGAAACGGATAACCGGATCCAGTGATGCAGACGAATGACGTCGGTAAGTTGGAAGGACTACTGTACCGACTGGCAATGTCTGCTCCCCATAGTACTCATGGTGAAGGAAAAGTTTCGTAAAGCCGTCCATGTGTGCGAGAAAGTGCTGAGAGGCTACTGCGTTGAATTGCCTTTACGTAAGGATGAGAGTATTGCCCTTACCGAGTGTAATTTTTCGGCCGTAATTAGAGCTGCTAATTATCGTCAAATACACGGTGATGGCGACTGCAACAGCACTTTGGTGAAGCTCATTCGAGGTAAAAGTCATACACTTTTGTTTTAGCGCGTTCTACGTATTAGAAAACGTGCCGAAGAACGTGACGTTTGTATTTTTGAGTTTTCGTTCGAGACCAAATCGAAGTTTCGAAATTTTTCGTTCAAGCGGATTGAGTGACTACCGTTGGCCGTTAGAAATTCGTTTTTTCAGACGGGCTGACAAACGTCTGGACCAGAGGATGCCCTCATTCGCAGACATGTCGGTGGAAGTTGCAGACTTTTCATTTTTTATTACGCGGACTTTTTAACGAGTGCAGACGTTTAGCTTGACATATTTATTTATATTGCAGACTTTTACAGACACATATGATATATTTTTTAAATTTCGAATAAAGGTATTCTTTCGCCCATGAGTTCGGATTTAAAACAGTACGCGAGTGCACCAGTATAGTGTTTAAACGCAGTACTCGGATTGATACTGAGGTTGATACGGTAAGAAGCAGGAAAGAAGATATTAAAATATCGTTGGTGTCTTCTTAAAAGTAGACCAATATTGAAGAAGCAAGCGGCGGGTAACTTGGAGACACAATGGGCCCGGACATAAAGTATTGTATGGGCCTACTATGTGGTAGTCGTTCAATTCCACGCGTGTTCAAACCCATGCGAAAAAATTACTGTCAAAGCGTTGGTAATATTGGTCCTTTGATTTTTAGTGACAACAAAAATCAGAGGTTCGCTACTGAACAAATAACATTTGAGAAACTTTCAGAGACTTCTTCGGCAAAAAAATATCTCTATGGACGAGTTGTAGACACTTTTCAGAAGCATTAGAGGCAACACGGTTATGCAAAGAAGAGCCTTCAAAAATTCATTTCACCGAAATTCAGAGATCCATGCCTACCAAATTTTCAAGACAGAACTTCCTAAGGTTCAGGAGAGGAGCTTTTCAGAGCTTCAGGAAGAACGTGGAGAGGAGAGGACTTCTCTGAAGTTCCAGATTTTTCGGAGGTTAGGAGTTCTTCCCAGAAATTCAGATTGAACTTCCCAGAAGTTCAGAAAAAAACTTCCCCAAATTTCAAACGGGAGCTAACCAGAGAGGCTAAAAAATCTGGAAAAAAAAAATCCATCGGGGCGGTGCGTCATTGAAGTTGAAAAGAACTTCTCCTTAAGTTTAGGAAATAAGTTCCCAGGAGCGTCAGAGTACTTCGCTTCTAAGTTGAGCACTGGCTTCCAATAGTTTCAGGGTCAAACTTCCTCAAAGTTCTGGGAGAAAACTTCCAAAAGTTCAGAAGAGGACTTCTCAGAAGTTCCAGGAAGAAACTTCAAGGAACAAATTTAAGGAATTTTCCTAAAAAATTTTGGAATAAAATTTTCCCTCGCCGTGCCGGATAGGACCGATCTCGAAGTTTGCAAAGAATAAGACTCAGGAAAAAACTTCCCCGAATTTCAGGAAGAAACCTACCACTGAGGGTCAAGAAAAGGAATTTCAGAAGTTCACGAAGAGGACTTCTCAGAAGTTGCACAAAAGACCAAAGTTCAGTTGGACCTATCCAGAAGTGCTGAAGAGCTACCCTAGTTCCAC